>JZKD02S1846393.1:9352-42787 GCA_000966675.3 Picea glauca | reverse complement strand
AGGCTCCACAACCAACACTCCTCCTCTTCTTGTGTCTTGGGACACTGATCCACAAATAACTTTACACCTACATGAATAGGGACCTTGACCGGTTTACATTCCTACATATTGAACCTCTGCAATATTGTCTCGACATATTTTCTCTAATTTAACCATAGTCTTTTGTTTTTTTGATCTCTTTTAATTTCCATGCCGAAAATGAAATTTGCAACACCAAGATACTTCATGTCAAATTTAAAGGACAACTTAGTTTTCACATCCTAGATAATCTCCCTGTTGTTTCCTATCAGTAACATGTCATCCACATACAAGACCAAATAAATCAAATGATCACCAATTAATTTAAAATATACATATTAATCCTCTTTGCTTCTTGTGAATCCAAGTCCCGACATATAAATATCAATTTTTTTATACCACATCCTTGGTGATTTTTTTAAACCATACATGGACTTTATCAACTTGCATACCAACTCCTTCTTTCCCTTCACAACAAATCCTTCTAGCTACTTCATGTAGATTACTTCTAGATCCCAATGTAGGAATGTTGCCTTCACATCCATCTGTTCTAATTCAAAATAAAATGCAACAACAACAGAGAACAAAAATCTAATAGAGGTTAACTTGGAAACAGAAGAAAAAATCTCACCAAAATCAATTCCCTCAACATGGGAATAACCCTTTTCTACTAACCGATATTTGTATTTCTCCACTTTGCCTTCTACATTCAACTTCCTTTTAAATACACATTTTTTGCCAATGAGATTTCTTCCAGTTGGAAACTCCACTAGATACCAAGCCTCATAAAAGGGAGCTAGGGTTGCAGCATCTAATCCCATGCTCCCGAGAAATATTGGGGTTGAGAGATTGCAAACCATAGAGGATTCTGGTATATACCATGGCCTTTTCTGGTAGGATAGCATCCTCCTCCAAACTGATTCATGAAATGTTGTAAGGGCACCATACCCATGAAAGAAACATGATAAGGATTATATACATTTCCCCCAGATGAAGGAACTCCATGCTAGTGGTTTCCCATACTGTGAAGCTGACTCCCTCCTGATGGAACACCAGAGGATAGAGGGGGTGTTGGCCCTTGACCAATTTTGGGACTTCGACAGGCTGGTCGAAGGTAGAGCACAAGGCGAAGTGGATATCGCGGGATCTCAGACCCTTCTTAGGGCATTTTTGGGTTTAGGGTTTATGTAATGGATATGGGATGTCAGCCCATGGGTTTACCCATGCCTTGGCCCTTTTTATAATGTATAAATAGAAAGGTAGGCGATGTAATAAATATAACACTAGGTCTAAGAGAGAAGTGGTGGCAAGTGTTATATTGTGTCGAGTGCAAGTGATTAGCTGGATCTATGTGGTTGAGTTAGCTTTGTGCATATTGTGTGCATGAGAACTTTCATAGCTAAGTGCAAGTTTCTGTAAAGAGGATTTGTGTTGTAACCTAGCTCGGGGAAGGAGGGTCTAGAGAGGTGCGTGCAAATCTATTGTCCTATGCAGAGTGGGTTCTTGTGGCTCTGTGCTTGTAGAATATTGAAAGAAGACAATAAAGAAGAGAAGAGTTGGTGGACATAGCCCCACATTGGGGTGAACCACATATATCTTGTGTTGTGATTTCTTTGTGCATTACAGTTGTTATGTTATTGACGTGATTTATGTGTAGTGCAGTGATATATGTTATATGCATATGATATAGTATCTTAGTGCTTAGTAATGTGAATGAATGCTAGATCTGATCTATTTCTATATGCTAAGTGCTTGGATGTATTGGATCTCGTTGAATACTGCGCTACTCTGTAACTAGTTTTTCGACCTGCGATGTGAATAAGGGTTAAATAATGATGAATGTTAACTGCTAAGTGCTCTATTAAGTGTTGTAATCACAGATCTGTGTCCCAGCTAGGTTGTAGACACTTGATTCCTGCAACCACCCTTGCCTCTACCTAGGGTGAGAATTCATCTACTTCGCAGGTGTTGCCGAAAGGGCTAGTAGTTAGGGTTTTGTTGGTGTGCTATTGAAGCATTGAAACCTGGGTCTGCCCCTGTGCCAACAAATGGTTCCGTTTTCGGGACCTGAAACTGTGATTGCTCGAAAATGAAGAAAAGAAAGCTTAGTGCATAGATATGTTGATTTAGTGTGTAGTATTCTACTTTACTGTGAAGCTTTGTGATAAGAAATGAATCAGATATGAAGAAAAGAGGTAAGATCTGAAAGCTTTGTGCTTCGAGAAAGGTAAGATAAGTGAAAATTTTTGTTTCGAAAGAATGAATCTAGGTATGTCTAATAGATTTTGTCCTAGTCTGAAAACTAGGGCACAACTAGAAGAAAGAAGATTGGATATGCGTAGATCTGATAAGAATAGTGAAAGATATGTTATTCCTATGCATAGAAAGAATGTTTGGACTAACAAATGGATGCAGGATCCTAGAAATAATTTTTTGCAGGTTAGTTATTGTAATCCTAGTGCGCAATACAGGAAAGGTTGGGGGTGATTTAAAAGAAAGAGAGGATTAACTCTTTGTTATAGTTTCAGAAGACCGGGACATATTGCTAAGGAATTCCCTGGTAGAGGTCCTAGTTGTCTTTGCTGTAAATCTATGGACCATGAAGTTTTGGATTTCCCTAGAATGATTGCTAAAGTTGAAAAGATGAATATGAGACAAGAAAACCATGAGACATGCCAAGAAACTAAGGATATGATAGAACCCCAGAAATAATCAGAGGTTGTATTATTACAGATGAAAGAAACCCTGAATGATCACAACGATATCAACTTATCAAAGATCTTAAAAGAGAAGGAGTGAATAGAAACAAGAACATGAGACTTTGACATAGATTGTGTTTTGGATGAAGAAACATAGGTGAATATCATAATAGAAAGAACTTGGAAAATTTTGGGAAAGCCTGTTATGGTTCCTTCATTAGGAGGAATAGGATTGTTTAGAGGAAAGATGATAACCCTATGTGGAAGACTTACCCAAACATCTATGAGTGCTCATGGAACTTCGACAGAAGAAGAATTTAAGATCGTTAAGTTTGTTGAGAACAACACCCCATTTGCTATATTTCTAGGAAAATCCTAGATTGAGAAAGATCAGATACGAAGGAAACAAGAAGAGGAGGATATATATAAAAAAAAAAAAGAACTAAGAGATTTCATGGCTAGGAGAATAACACACTTATTGGAAGAGAAAGAGGACCAGTCAAAGCTATTGAGGACCAGATATCTGGATGTCGAATTTGAAAGAACACAAGAAGACTTGAAACACCTATATGTACAAGAGAGTAGAGCACCTACCCTAGAAAGAGAAGAAGTATTATAATCCCTTGAACCCTATGAAATACCATCCATAGTGTGAAGTTACTATGCCAAGAGGAGATAAGAACAATAATGGAAAGAGGAAACCAATGACTCAAATTACAGGAAAGAAAGCCAGAAAGCTCAGCAAGAAAAAAACAAAGTTAGAGAAATTACATGAAGTTCCAGGGAGGACTTTGCAGAAGGAAGGTTTGTAGAACTGGAACTTCATTGGGATATCAGAACAACAAATATTGGCACTTCATCATGATGAAGCAATATGACCATTGGAGGCGTCCTGATCGTTATCTCGATGCTCCAGAATGACTCGAACCACAGTTATGGCAAGAAAGATTTCCATTAGACCATTGGGACCATGCCATAATGAATGGAATTGCATTGATTGAGGTGTTCCTGCCCGTTGGAGGAGTCCTTTACGACATTGTCTATTTATCCCGTCGAGTGTTTCACCAAGAACACTTTTGAAAATAGTGATTATTCGAGCCCATAGAGAACTAGTTTCTGTCACGCAGTGCCTATTGAGAGCTCACCACCCATTATGTTACCATGGTTGTTTGTTCACCGACCTGCGATACTTGATATCGAGCGTGCATGTTGGGTGAATTCAACAAAGTAGAAAAATCCATCGAAGAGATCCTCATAGACCTCATGGTGGAGAAGGTCATGTCCACAGGAGTCCAAGACTCATCGACGAGAGGAGTGCAAGAATCCCCATCGACTGCTCATGGATATGGAACATCTTGAGTTGTGACAGAGAAATGAACCAAGCATCGTGATGACTTGGTGAATATGAAGCTCATCCCATCTATCCTGCCTCTGGCTAGCTTGGTGAGCCATGATAGTGTCCCGAGGGACTTCGAATACACCTTGATTACTGTGTACCTCCCGAAGGGAATACATGCAGTAGGATCACAGTTAGGAAAAATCATGACTTTGAAGATGAGTGACTTCAACTTGGGAGATCAAAAGAACCATGGAATGCTTGCCCCACATAAATATTTGACCAGGACCAAGAGGTAGAAGTCGAAGATCATCCCCCAATCATGGACTATGGACATCGTGAGTTCCACTATCCTAAATGTGATGAAGATACCACACTTTGGAAGGCATCAGGAGGTTAACATGTGCGTTAAACTCTTGTTGTCTTTCTTCCATGGAAGTTATCTGTGGCTTGATAGAAACATCACCATAGATTCGACGCTGATCCATCAGATCACCGGATTAAGCATGCAAGGACCGGACCCACAAGAATTTTATCCAGAGAAGGTTGTAGATCGCACCTTGGCGCAAAAAATTAAAGATACCTATGGCGATGTGGAGAAGGGGAAGAGAGGATACAAGGTAGATTCCATTCATAATGGCACAGTGCACCTAACCTTCCAGTTGATTGATGGTAAGCTAGTAAGAAAGAATAGACCCACATAGGTCACAGTGTTCATTGTTGACCTCATGTGAAAATGAGTGGAAGGGCTACAAATGAACTGGGTGAGCTACCTCATCAATTGGTTAGAATAATACTTCCATGAAGCTTAGGATCAGAGCTACGAGTTCCACTTCAGTTGTCTGCTGATCCTCATCGGTTTCATTTCTTGGGAAATGCCAGAAGGTGAGACCTTCCCTGAGATCGAGCCATTAGAACCCTTAGCTATGAATTTCACCACGCTCTAGTATTCGAGCAACATGGCGAAACAATGGCAGTCAAAAGTGGTGTTCCACACCTACTACCTACAATTGAAGAGGGATATTGAGTCTTTCCCTCGGATGACGCCGAACACCCTACACAGTTTCAGACCATTTGTGAAGTTCCATGCAGATAGACATTTTATTTATATCACTGTGCACAAAGATGAACAGAAAGAAGAGCTGCAGAGTTACTATAAACTCACAGAGGAGGACATGGAAGAAATCACTAAGGAATGGCCTACAGAGTTTCTTATACCAGTCGACCAGGTAGAACTGTTCAACCCTAACCTCATCGGAAGTCCTGTGGTTACTCGCGAAGAGTATGATGCACCCAGCAGTAGCAGAAGGAATAAAAAGGAAGAGGTACAGGACTAGAAGAGATTGCTTCAGACTCACCTGGAGGGGGAGGTGACGACGAAGTATACAAAGAAGATGAAAAAGGAGAAGAATACAAGCAGAAACAAGGCAAAGTAACAATGCCTAGGGATCCTATTGATGAAGCTGAGAGCTCCAAGAAAAGAAAGGTCCCCCCCACGAAACCTACATCACGGAAGAAGTCCAAAGCTAGTAAACCACAGATGAATACTGTGCTCACGATGGATGACATAGATTTCATCATCATTGCTATCTCAGATATCTCAGAAGATATCTTACAGCACAATGAAGCCAAACAAGAGACCATGTACGAAAGAATTGAAGCAGAGCTGGAATGGGTATATCAAGCCCTCTAATCTAGTCACGTAGTGTCTATTATGACCTCATCATTAGAAGGAACAGAGTTGGGATATGATCCTGGCCAGCTACGCCGAATAGCATATGTGACCGAAGCTCACCTTCATTGCATTCAGGAAGAAAAAGAGTAGGCCACAGAGGCCTTAAAGCAAGAAAAAGAGGAATCCAGAGAACAACACCGGGTTGCGCAATAGGAAAAAGACTACATCCAAGCCAAGTTTGCAGAGGATAGAGCATAGATCCAAAAGGAGAAGGAACAACTACTCGCAAAGAATATTGGAGTTAAAGAAGTAGTCACTAGATCACTTTGCTCTGTGATGGTCTTAGAACAGATGGAAGAAGACCCAGTGGAAAGCCATGTAGGGAAGCTTGTTGAATCCATTCAGTAGCTTCAATAGAGGATAGCAGAACTGGAGTTACAAGCAGTTCCAACCACTCCGCAGGAAGTGCGAGACCAGAGAAAAGAAATTGCCTGAAGCGCAGTCCATAGAATCAAAGCATTGGCCTTAGAATGTAAACAGATCAACAATCGAAGTGCGCATACTTACGAGCGTCTTGCAAAGGACCTCGAACTAAGGACACTGGACTCACAACTTTAGGAGGCCAAGAAACAAGCAACAATGGTGCAAGCACAGTCGAAGTCACTACCAGTGGTCTAGAGGATGAAACGATCCTAGGAACAATGCAAATTTCAGCAACAGGTCCATGCCATCCAGAGAAAGGTCATGGAAGTGACTCAATGAATCCAATCAGTGTAGAATGCAGCTTGCATACTTTTTGAGGAAATTGAAGGACGAGGTGCATAATTGGAACAAGTGGTCATCAAAGTGGAACAATGCTTGGAAGAACCTGAGACAGAGAAGGTTATTCAAGAGTTTGTTGAGCAGGAGGCTCTGGCGAAGCAACAGGTCAAGGCAGATCAAGCCAAGCTCGAGGCATTTGAGGCAGAGTTACTCAGATTAGAGTGACTTGAGATGAGTCACATGTGAGTGTTGGAGGCCTGTTGGCCTTTGACCAAGTTTTGGAGACCCTTGGTCATGTTTGACCAGTTTTGGGACTTCGATAGGCTAGTCGAAGGCAGAGCGCAAGGTGAAGCGGAGATCGCGGGATATCGGCCCCTTCTTAGGGAATTTTTGGCTTTAGGGTTTATGTAATGGATATGGAATGTTGGCCCATGGGTTTACCCATGCCTTGGCCCCTTTTGTAATGTATAACTAGAAATCTAGGTGATGTAAGAAATATAACACTAGGTCTAAGAGAGAAGTGGTGTTAAGTGTTATATTGTGTTGAGTGCAAGTGATTAGTTGGATTTATGTGGTTGAGTTAGTTTTGTGCATACTTTGTGCATGAGAACTTGCATAGCTAAGTGCAAGTGACTGTAAAGAGGCTTTGTGCTGTAACCTATCTCAGGGAAGGAGAGTCTAGCGAGGTGCGCACAGATCTCATGTCCTATGCGGAGTGGGTTCTTGTGGCTATGTGCTTGTAGAATATTGAAAGAAGACAATAAAGAAGAGAAGAGTTGGTGGATGTAGCCCCACACTGGGGTGAACCACGCATATCCTATGTTGTGATTTCTTTGTGCATTATAGTTGTTATGTTATTGATGTGATTTATGCTTAGTGTAATGATATATGTTAGATGCATCTGATATAGTATCTTAGTTATTAGTAATGTGAATGAATGCTAGATATGATCTATTTCTATATGCTAAGTGCTTGGATGTATTAGATCTTGTTGAATACTGCGCTTCTCTGTAACTAGGGTTTCGACCTGAGATGTGAATAAGGGTTAAATACTGATGAGTGTTAACTGCTAAGTGCTCTGTTCAATGTTGTAATCACAGATCTGTGTCCCATCTAGGTTGTAGACACTTGAGTCTTGCAACCACCCCTGCCTCTACCTCGGGTGAGACTTCATCTGCTTCGTAGGTGTTTCCCAAAGGGCCGATAGTTAGGGTTTTTTTGGTGTGTTGTTGAAGCGTTGAACCCTGGGTCTGCCCCTGTGCCAACATGGAGATTCACCATAATAAATTCTTTTTTCAGAATCAACGTGTAGGAATAAGGAATGACCTGTCAAAACATAGGATGTACATGAGTCAAGGTCTAGAAAGCTGATCAGAGTACAGTTACAAAAGTATTTCATTCATGATGGTGGTTGTCATCATTAACAGAAGAGGGAAAGTTTTGGTCATATATGTCTCTCGGTTTAAATCCTTCACACAATCTTTGGTTACCTGTTCTCATCATCCAAGTGCAAGAATTTATTTATTTCTTGTAACCACTGTATATTGCTGGAAACTATTACATATTTTTTTCACTGCAAACTCTTTGCACTTATCAAAAGACTACAGTAATGGTATCCTAAACTTTGGAAATCTTCAAGTTTGTTATATTATACCAAAAAGAGCAAATTGTAGTTTCCTCTTGCAACAATAACCTCATCCACTATTTTTTTTATGATGCTACAAACTGTGCGTTGCAAACTGGCGCTACGAACCCTCTTTTTTCTGATAGAGAAAACCCTCCTCAGCTAAGATTCATTCAGGTCCAAGGTTTTAACCTTTCAAAAATCATTTTTCTCCTTAGACGTGGAAATTCTTGCAAGCCTGTCATAAAAACCTAGTCCAACTCGCGTTGCGAACTTAACAAGTGCGCTGCAAACCCTCAGTTTTACACAGATTTACTTCAAATTATGCATGTCTGCAACCTCATCCAAGTTGGATTTATGTTCTTCTTTTCTCACCTCCTACTTGCAGCTTGTTCATCCTCAAACTATTTTTGTGCATATGATTATAGCCTGAGTAATGATTTTGGGTCTTGAGTTGAGGTTACCATATTGATATGATTTCTCCAAGGTTACTTCATGTTCCAAGAAGTTTGTAGCAGGTTCTGGAAGGATTTCCCAGCTTGTTGTGAAATTTTTAAAAGTAATAATAAATTTTAAATGTAAAAATGCACCTACAAGAAACTTCGTAGTGCATGTTGTCAAAGGCGTTGCAAACTGGTAATTTTGGGACAATTTGTAGCGAATTAGTACACACCAGAGTCATTTTTTTTATCATAACTTTTAAATTATGATCTAGGTTCTTTTGAAATTTTGTTTGGATATGAATCATAATATAATGGACTTTTTGACCAAAAATCAGCCTGACCCAGTTTGTCGTTTGGGAGAAAGGTTGGAATCATCATTTATAGGAAAGTTTGCAGCAAATCCTGAAATTGCGCTACAAACTCTAACAATTTGATAAATCTGATATGTAGGAGGGATTCCACCTGTATGAGGGGGTTCAAATGGTTTCCTAGGAGGTATTTGGACATGAGGGACATGTTTTCCATCACCAAATCAAGCAGCATGACCTGTTTCAAAAGGAATTTATCACAATAGACAAGATCCAAAAAAATAGGAGCTAGGTGGATTTTTTGTTTCACCTTGTTGTAACAACTCCTAGAGAAAAGGGAATCCAATGAAACCACTTGGGATTCAAACTTTTTTTAATAGGAAGTATTGATACATTATAGATAGCAATGGTTTTGTTGAGGAAAGGGTTGGATTCATGATCCAAGAGAGAATAAAGTTGGAGGAGCAATTTAGCTACTTATTTGTAAGCCTGAGAGTCTGTTTGTAAACAATATTTCTGCCATTAAAGATTCATGAGAGTTGTTTATCAGGTTTTCTTCTTTGTTTTCCATTTATTTTGTTATATTATTGATTGAATATATTAAAGGTTTTGAGGATCAAAGGCTACCTTTGATTAATGGATCCCTGAGCAACAAATGATCTGTTGTAGCTGGCCTGTTAATCATTGTTTTTGTTCAAGCATTTTTCAATCTATTCTACGGAGAGTATCTTTGTTTAGTAGACATTCTTATTTTGTTCAATTTCCTTCCTTCTAATCATCATCATATAATCTCTTAACATGATATTTATCTTGATTTCCTTCAATCTGCAGAGTGGTTTGGACTCCATGCCCAATGGTAGCACTGATCTAAAGTCAGACTATTGCCCTATTTCTTGTTCTTTCTTGTTGATCCAACCAATTTAAATTGATTTAATTTTTCAAATTTTGATGGGTATTAGGCTTGTTCTTAAATCAATCTAAGAGAAACTTCTAGTGCTAACATGACAGACAAAATATAGGAAGTCAATTGACCACCCATTTGAGCACTCCATCCCAAAGCAATGAAGCTAGGAGTAGGCCTGGAGGAAAGATGATTTCAACCTCCAAACATAGGAGTTTCATGGGGAATATGACCTCCAACCAAACGATTAAAGAACATAAGGAGGCGTTGTGCCCCCAGACCCAAAAATAGGATTCATATTAGTTGTTGAAACAGAGGATGAGAGTTGCGATGTCATGTCGAGTGTATTAAAAGAAAAGGGATTAGAGGCCGAAGATATTGAATCAGAATCATGATTCAACATACTGAAAAGAAATCCAAAAGGGTTTGTTCATGTGGCCGAGTAGATATCACAGGTTGGGAAACACTAGACGAGGGAGCCTCTGGCACCCACACCATTAAGGATGAGGGAGTCGAGGGAACCCCACTAATCATAGAGGACAAGGGAGTTGAAGGACTTCCCAAGATGTTCATATTTGACTCAGTACTCATAGTTGGATGATCACAAGTCTTGGAGGTGGAGATATATGTACCGTTCTTATTAACTCTACGCCTTTTAGAAGGTAACTTCAATAAAGGATAAAAATGCGGTGGTAAATTCAACAGATGAAGAGACCGACGAGAAGGTTGGTCTTGCTCCACGATGACTCAGAACTCGAGATATAAAACAAAATCCTAAGGCCAACTAATTATCAGAGAGCACACCAAAATAAAGTAAAAGGTCAATGCACACAAACATGATATAATGGCTAAAAGGGACCTCTCGAACTAGAGTAGGTATGCCTCACCCAAGAGGGGCCCAAGACTCTGCAACAATAGAGTGGAGATCTCAGAATCCGTTATAAGGACCCTCGTAGGCCTCACAACGTAGTAGGTCAAACCCCTCCGAAGAGGAAATCCTCCATAAAGTCTGTCTATTGTTCGACCCTTATTTGACTCAGGGTACTTGTAGAATAACCCATGTAAGTAACCTATGTGGCTACCTATGTCAAGAAACTAAAATCACCACGATATAACCAATGCTCAGTTGAGAAGTCGCAATTCTGGTCCACCATATGGGTAGGGTAGAAAAGCCCGAAATCTTGAAAGCACCGCCTCTCACAAAGGTAAAGGTACTAGCAAGAACCCCCATATACAAATAGAACCCATAAATATCTCTGATGCTAGGAAGGTATTAGAGGGCTATATCTGCAACCAACTTCATGTGACCTCGTGCTTAACTCTGGTGTGAGTGGAACCTCTTGAGGATACCAATTATACAATGAGTTTCACCACTCCATGGTCAGACACATATGTTCAGTTTTATAGCCTTGGATAAGTTTACTCACAAAATCCTATTCCAAGGCCCTAGGTCCTATACTTGTTTGTGTACCCTGAAAAATAAAATTGTTTCTTATCAAATTTAATTATTCAACATTAATTTTAATGGATTCTTCTTAATCAAGAGGTGTGATTGTGAAACTAATTGTATTACAACTCAACATATAAAAAAAAGAAAATATAAAAACAATGTTAAGCACTAGTCTTGAATTTCGAAGAGATGGTATGATTCTAAATGTTTTTTTTTCCAAATGCAATCTATACAATTTCAATGAAGTGCAATATTTCCACATGTGTCAAAATCAATGCAAAGTAATCAAAAGTGCAAATTCCATAAGTACAATGCAAGTAAGCAAATATTTTTTATTTTCGATATAATGAAAAGAAAATGCAAGGACTGAATAACAACCTCACAGGCAGGCCCTACTGCAAGAAAAAAGATACAAGCCAAACAGGATACCAAGAATCAACTACTTAGACCAATATGCAAGGAAAACTAATGAGAAACATGACAAGAAAGGAGTTCACCCAAAAATTCAACAATGAAAAGGCTTCCTATCACTCTATAGGCACTTAACAGTCACAATAGGGACCCAAGAAGAAAACTTACCCAACAAACACCAAACTTAGCCAACAAGACTTAAGATATGATGTACGTGAATTTTTAGGAAACATGCACGTATATACACTCCCTAAAGGAATGCAACTCACGTATGTATGCATCTTTCAAGGGAAAAACAATGCATACCAAGAAAAACACTGCTAGGGAAAGGTTTAAGCCAAGAAACTTAGATGAAAGGAAAAATATAGGATGTCAAGCAACAAGCAACAAGAAAACTTGGGTGAACAAAGAACAAATCAAGGAGAAAAACACTCAATACGATAAAAAGGAGATCTCCGCAATGAAGTCACCAATTCTATTACGAGGAAAATATCTCTATGGTTAGGGTTAAACCACAACAGATGGAACGACACCAAGAAATCAACTCTAATTTCAAGTATGCTATATAAATGAAATGCTAACAAGACAAGGCTAAAATCCTAGCTCGTACGGACATTTGAATAAGACCACCATTGATCACGTGACCCAAAGCTTTATACCTGCAAATTGTCCTCAAAAACCATGATACACAAGCATATGGTGATAATATATGATGTTCGCATATAAATGAGCATAATCCATTAATATACATGACATATACTCCCATGGAAAGTAATTCAAATATTTGCAATATATCAGTTGGATGAGAAAAGAGTATTTCTATTAAAGTAATCAACATAAGTACATAGGTGACAAACTTCTGTAATGACACGTATCGAAACCGAGAAACTAAATCCCTCAAGTTGGGCCTCCAACACTTCAATCCTCCGCAAAGGCAAGCTCATATGTAGGAGTCAATGAGGTTCTCCATCACAAAGTAGGAAGAGCTTGGGGGCTGAACACAAGAAGTTAAGACTTTCAAGGACAAAGGAATGCATACTCAATATGAAGTGAAATTTCTCCAGAGTGTCTTTTCTCTCAAAGTTCAATTATCTTAGGCTTGGATATGGCTCAATTTATAACCTCCAAATGGAACTGAATGGACGATTCTGAGCGTTTCCAGTATATGGAAGGTCAAGGATTATGGATCTCATGACATGGCATGGAAACCCGACATAATTTTTAATTTTTGAGCACCAAATCTGATGTACACAGGCTGCAGTGGAGAAACCTATGTATACGTTTGTTGTATATCTGATAAGGCACATATATGTACAAAAATGTGCATTTTTGGCTCTGAAGTGAACAAAAGGGGAGTTCAAGTCTGTAGAGGGAAATGGAAGGCCATCCAAGCAAGTTGCATGGAGTGAGGATAAATTTGTTGTAACAAAGAGTGAATACGACGTTAAAGGAGTATGACCTTTGGGAGTTAGTCGAAAAATTAGTTGTTCCACTGACAGATCTTGCATATTTGGAAGTTCAACAGAATAAGGAGATCAAATCCAAGAAAATACTCTTGGATTCGATGAAGGATCATCTAATTCCTCACCTATCGATGAAGAAGACAACCAAATATATGTTTGATGGCTTGGTAGGTTTATTCTAGATCACTAACATGAATAAGAAGAAGATCTTAAGGAATAAACTCAGATCGATGCAGATGTCAATATTTGACAATGTTACCAGCTATTTCATGAGGATCACACAAGTGTGTGATCATCTTGCATCCATAGAGGATAAAATGAAGGACACATAGCTCGTGAATGTGGCATTGAAATATCTTCCCAAGTCATGGGAACCATTTTTCAAGGGAGTCTGTGCTCATGAGAATCTTCCAGATTGGCAGATAATTTGGGATGATTGCATACAGGAAGAGACTCGGGAGGAGTATAAGAGTAGAAAGAAAGTAAGTAGTGATGAGAATGTGGCTCTTTTCAGTAATACAAAGAAAGGAAAATGAAAGAGTTCTAGCAAGAAGGGTAACAATGATGGAGGATCATCACAACCAAGGAAGAAGGACTTGAGTAAAATCAAGTGCTTCTCATGTCATAATAATAGACATTTTTCATCTCAATATCCCGAGAAGAAGGGTAAAGGAAAGATGGAGACAAAAACATCAACAGAGATGCATCTTGATGAGTTTATAGTGAAGTTTGACCATGATTCCTCAATAGTTTCTTTCCTTTCTACCAACACAACTACCAAGAGTACTTGGTTTTTAGACAATGGTACATCTCGTCATATGACATAAGCACATGATCTATTTAGTAGTATGATGGAGAGGGACTTGGATGTTCATGTGCAGCTTGGTGATGATGCCAAGTACACAGTGAAGGGAGAGGGAAAAATTACATTTTGGCTTGAGTTAGGAGGTTCTTTAAATGCCCATAATGTGCTTTACGTACTAGATTTGAAGAAGAAATCTCTCTCAGTCTCGGCTATGGAGGAAAAAGATTTTGTTATTTCTTTTTAAAGAAGGAAAGTACTCATACATCTAGATAAATCTATCCCCAACATAGTAGTGGTCATTGGGGTTAGAGAGGGAACTTTGTACAAGTTGTAGAGAAATATTGTTTAGGATTTCGTACATGATAATTACAACCTATGTGAGTTGTGGTATAGGAGGTTGGAACACCTACATTATAGGGAATTACCAATTCTAAGTGGTATTGTTACAAGTCTTTCAAAGTTCAATATTGAGTAGAAGGGAGTGTGTAGAGGGTGTGCACCTCGCAAGAATTCCAAGGCTATTTTTCCGAGTAGTGAGAGTAGGTCCAAGGGGATCTTAGATATTATCCATATAGATGTGAGTGGGATGATGTCAGTAGCATCAATACAAGGATCATCATACTGTGTGATTCTTATTAATGATTTTTCCAAGAAAACCTGGATCTTCTTTATGAAGACCAAGGATGAGGTCTTCATTCGATTTTAGGAGTTTAGAGCTCAGGTGGAGAACTAGAAAGGAAAGATGATCAAGGTCTCGAGGTCATATATTGGGGGAGAATTCACATCCAATGAATTCAAGGATTTCTGCAAGGAGGCATGGATCAATATGAAGCTAACAGTCTCATACAACCCTAAATAGAATGGGGTTGTAGAGAGAAATAATCAGTCCATCATCAATTTTTCCAAGGCTATGATACATGACCAGGAGTTGCCTATGTTTGTTTGGAAAGAGGCATGGAAAAAAATAGTGTATGCACAAAACAAGATTCCTCACAGGATACTGGGGGACAAGACCTCTAAGGATGCATTCTTAGGAGTGAAGCTAGAGATAGGACATTTGAGGATCTTTGGTTGTCGATTCTACTTCCATGTTCTTGTGGAGAAGAAGCCGAAGCTGGAGCCTTCAAGAAAAAACGGTGTATTTGTGGGGTACAATGAGACCTCAAAGGATTATAAGACATTCATACAAGTGTAGAGGAAGATAGTTATGAGAATAAATTTTAATTTCAAGGATAAATTGGCATATAGGAGATATTAGGAGTCATCATCAGTGACAGAGGACGAGGAACAACAGGCTCTGGAGGATGAGCATCAAATCAATAGTTCATACTTCAGGTGGGGAGGAGGAATTATCCCCTTCCAGTAATGTCAAGAGACCCAGGTGGCTATTAAAAACATTAAGGGATGTTGGTGAGGCTCCTAGGATTGTGTTCAAAGAGCGCAAGCCTATGAGTAAGTTTCTGAACTATATAGAACTTATGAGTATCATCACTGATGATAAGCCTTCCGGTCTTGAGGAAGCAACATATTAATAGGTATGGAGGGATTCCATGGTAGAGGAGTGCACCTGTATTATGAGGAATGATGTTTGGGACATAGTGTTGAGACTAGAGGGGAAGTTAGTTGTGAGTTCCAGGTGGCTCTCTAAGATCAAGCATGTTGCTCATGGTAGAATCAAGAAGTTCAAGGTGAGTTTTGTGGTGAGAGGTTTCTCCTAGAAAGAGGGAGTGGAATACAAGGAGAAATTTTCTCCAGTTTCCAAGTATGATTCTATTCAAGTCATTATTTCTATTGCTTTAGTTATGAGGTGGACGATACAACAGATGGATGTGAAAACATCTTTCTTCAATGTGATTATTGAGGAAGAAGTTTCTATAGAGAAATATTAGGGATTTGAGGTACATGAGAGGGAGTCTCATGTGTGTAGGATTAAGAAAGCCTTGTCCAAACTAAAACAGGCACCTAGGGCATGGTATTCTAGGATTGATGGATACTTGCAAAGTATGGGATTTGCCAAGAGTGAGGCGGATCCTAACTTGTACTTCATACTTTTTGGGGTGGATCCACTCATCTTGGTTTTGTATGTTGAAGATTTGTTTCTCACGGGTGAAGAGGATATTATTACATAGTGAAAAGCATATTTTTCTACTGAGTTTGAGATGAAGTACATTGGCTTGATCTTCCTTGGACAAGGGAAGTATGTAGTTGAGATCTTGAGGAGATTCAGGATGGAGGACTATTTATTGAGGTATCTTGAGGTGATGGAGTGAGGCATGGATATTCAGAATCAAATTGGGCAGGGAGTGTAGTAGACAGAAAGAGAACCTTGGGGTGTTGCTTCATCTTGGGATCAATAGTGATTACTTGGTTCAGTAGGAAGCAATATTATGTAGAAATTAGTTCAGTAGAGGCAGAGTATATGGCAGCGAGTATGGCTAGATGTGAAGCCATTTGGCTTCACAAATTGCTTACAAGTTTATTTGATCCAGAGTTGAAGCCTATAATGATATACTATGATATTAAGAGTTGTATCAAACTCTAGGAGAATCCAATATTGCATGATAGGTATAAGCATATTGAGATCAAATATCACTTCATTCGAGACAAGATCCAAAAGGGAGAAGTGAAGATTCAATATATTTCCATAGATGAGCAGGTTGCAGATATTTTGACCAAACCCTTGGTTAAAGGGAAGTTTGTGTTCTTCAGAGACAAACTTGGAGTGGTACAAAATACCTTCCTTGCTAAGAGGGAGTATCGATGCATGGTAGCATTCGACAAGTATTTCCACACAGGTCTATGTGTCTAGACATGTGGAAATCATCCAAAGCCTTATATCCTTGACTTTACTTTAACTAAATGAATTATTTAAGTAAATTGATTTAATTAATTAATTAATTGAATTAATTGAGTTATTTAAGGAAATGCTAAAAGTTAGCATTTAATCTTAGCCATTGATATCAAGTAAGGTGAGAAGTAGTTTAAACCATCAATCACTTTGGAGATTAAGGTTAGGTTGTAACTCTAAATTATAAAAGCAAGGCTAGGGTGAAGGAGGAAGACACATAATACTTGATTCATGATAGGAATTAATCAGAGAAGAGAAGGAATTTTTCTCATAGGCTTGGATCATGAAGGACTGTGATTCAAGGAGATATTGTATAGGTGGAGAAGGACATCCATCTAGAGATCAGGTCAAGGAGAAGAGAGAACAGAGGAAACCACAAGTGGGTTTTAGTAGAATGAAGCCACATGAAAGGGTTGTGTCGTACGTATTTTTTTGTATAGTCCTTGAATTCATATACATGGGATCACTTAAGGAAAGACATGTACACCTCAAAAAGCGTGCACATTTGGGTCATACAATAGATCATACTTTTCCAAGTTTGTCTACAATTATATTTCTCTCAGTAGGCCATTATCCTTATTACAGGAGCCCTAATTTTAGCATAATAGAATATTCTCAACATTGATTTTCCCTCTAGGCCTTTTTCAGGGGTATCTACCCAAAAATATTGGTGTTTATGTGTGCATGATTTGGTTTCCAGTTTTGGTTCCACTAGCCTTTTTTGAATTGAATATTCCAACAATATATTTTTGTTTTGTGAGTTTCTAATATGATTTGCAGTAAGGAAATCACTAGATAACAAGATACCTAGGTTCTGGAGTAAGGATTTCAACAATCTCCTCTACTCCCGCCAAATACCCAAAGATGATGTTTCTATTAGTGGAGACATCACCTTAGGCAAGGTGGTGATTTCTCTCGTGGGATGTAATTCTCACCTCTCTCTGGATGGGCTTCAAGCCAGAAAATACATCCATAGTGGAAAACAAGCAACCATTCTTTGGGCCCTTAGAGAAAGGAATTCTCACTCTAAGGAGAAGCCATGATATTCTTATATTTTAATGCGCATGTGTTCGAGGGTGCCTCCAAAATTATATCCCTCAGCTGACTGGTTAATTCTTGCGATCTTGATATGATCATGATTCAAGAAACCATGTGTGATGGCTCTAAGGCCATGGAATCAATTTCTCATTGGTTGAAATACTAGTCCTTCTACTCTTTGGACTCTAATGAACACTCTCGGGGACTAGTGTCAGCTTGGATTCCTAAACTCAAATTCCTCTCTTCCTCGATGTTGAACATAGGAATTTTGGTGGGGTTGGAAGCCCAAGACCTTGGCTCTTCATTTCAATTTATCAATCTATTCGAACCTTATGCTGATAGGAAGGCATTCTGGGGAAGATCTATCATCTTTGGGAATCCTCTCAGGAGACAATATCATCATAGGAAGTGACCTCAAATTTACCCTTTCCTTCAAATACATTTGGGGTTTTCATTGTTGCAAGGACCCCCTAGATTTTGTTTCTCTCATCTCCTAGAACTCAATTGCTTAATCAATATGGAACCACATAATCTAATGCGGACATGGAGAAATGGTAGGAAAGGAGAGGGAGGAATATATAAAAGGATAGATAAATTCTTGATTTTAGAATCTTTGTCGAATGGTCTTTGGTGTGTAAAATAATGGATTGGAACTGGAGGAAGCTCTGATCACCTCCCCATTCTCTTGAAGTTGGAACCTGTTGAACACAAACTGTAATACCCCTAGGCCAAACCCCAAGATGTAATTGTACATGTAGGGTGGTGAGACAAGATATTTTGGGTCTAAGTGTCATTGTACATATGTTTGGTGGCCAGAGTGTCTATATGATTACAATATATTTGTAATATGATCACACATATTATTAATAAAATACATCGTTGTTGCAGACCAGTCAGATGAAAGAGTATGGGGGACTAAGAACTCCATTAGAGGAAAGGGGGCTATGTGTATAAGACTAAGAGCTAAGACAAGGGGGATTAATTCAAGGAAATATTATTTTAATATATTTCCTAAGGTCCAAATCTTGAGATATATTAGTATACTTTTAAGAATGGGGAATGTATACCAAGTGGAGCTCATGAAGTTTCATCATGATAAGTGTCTAGATGAGGACATGTAAATATATTGGGAAACATAGTTTATTTTCAGATCATCTCATCATTTATAGGGAATTTAATCTTACATTCCATTGTTCATCCTTAGTGATTCACAAATATTCTCATCATTCCATGATCATTTGGAAACCTTTGTTTTCTTACCATCATATGTTGTCATTTTATTCTCATATCTATATGGGGAAAGCTCGAGGAAGCGACTAGTAACAGGAATAAAAATATTTGTTTCTTATGAGGAGGTAGGTTTTCAGGCCTGTGTACTATAAAGAAGTGGGGTTTTAGGACCATGGAAGTCTCTCTCTTAAGAGAGAACTGTTGAATATTGTTTCTCGATGCACTGTACAATAGTTGTAGGGCCCTGAGACTTTTTGTTTGACCTGTTGTTGAAGCCCTCGGAAGGGAAGTGGGGTAGTCAAAGGATTGTTGAGCAGAGAAAGGGAGCACTTCTTTGGGTGGGATAGGAATGTGGGAAATGAGAGTCTATAGGCTAGTTGTAGCAGTTGGCACCTTGACTAGAGATTAATCGCTAAGTATAGACTTTAGTCTATCCTAGGAAGCCTTCTTTGGTGGAGTTCTAGTCTCAGCTCATGGGTGACCTACTACTAAAAGTTTATGAGCAGTAGAGTCTATGGTTGAGAGGAACATCTAATGTCTGCATGCAGTTGGTGATTTAATAAAATCTAAGTCTTCTTATGTGTAATTACATGCTACTTAGTGTGTATAAAATATTTAATCTGTTGTTGTAATTGTTTATATATTTGTGCATGGTTTATATATGTTCTAGAACTGCATGTGTGTTCATATGTAGGGAATTTTAATTTAATAAGATGATATACGAGATATTTTAGACTTGTTGATGGTAGGAATTATCATCTTAAGATATCAAAGATTTAAAATTAGTAATTCTAAGAAAATATGTAAGCCTAATATGATTGAAGAGAAACGAATTGGTGTCATGTGGCCAACTTGCATGGCTAGGGACGTTAGACTGTGGTATAAGAGTCATGTTATTTTTAGTATGCTAATAAAGGGTATTGGTGCATCCTAGTATCAAAGTGAAAATAATGGAGGAAAAGAGACTTAGCTAGGAGGTTGGATACGTTACCAAGAGATTCAAAAAAAAAAAAAAACAGTTGTGTCAGAAGTTGGGATTTTGTGAAACGTGGCCCTCCCTAGGTGGTTGGAGATGTTACAAAGTGGTATCAGAGCCATAGGTTCAATATTGAGCTTGCATGGGCTAGCTAGCAGAACACTAGAGATATAAGTTGCAGAAATTTAAATTTCAAAGAATGTTTTTGATATGTTTGATGAAATTACTTCCATGAAATTGGGAGGGAATTCAAGAAACTCTGAACCGGGGTTCAAAATCCCCAATTCTAAATCTTAAATTGGAAATTTTTTGACCCATAATTGAGTGAAATTTGGAAATTGCAAAGCACCCATGGTGAAATTGGGAAAAAGCCCCAATTCTACGACTAAAATTCATGGGAAATTTAATGAGGAAGAGTTGAATTTCATGTACAAGGTTTGAATCGATGTTTACATGGACAAAATTGGCTATATTAATCTTGGTTACAGAACCTTAATGGTGGTCAAGCTAAGAATATTTAATTTGGGCGCTTTTAAAAACTGTAAAATTGGAAAAGTTTGGGTACTTTTCCATACGATGGCATCAACATGACGTGGAGGCCATGTTTCAGCTGACATGGCAGAAGGATGACATGTACTACCATGATGGTAGGTACATGGTGACTGGTATGGTATCTGGAAGGTGATGTGAAGCCACATGGAATGACACCTGCTTGTTCCATGGACACGCGGTGAAATCTCAAAAATTGTCTAATTATCAAGACATCGTGGAGCGTGGAGAGTATCGAGTGTGTGGAGGAGAAACAACACAAAATTGTAGACCCACGGTGAAATTTCAAAACTTGACTAAGTGTCAATAATTCACGAGTGTGAAGGATATCATAGAGGTGATGAAGAATAAATAAATGACTGGGGACCCATGGTGAGATCTCAGAGAAAATGAATAAGTATGTTGGCACCCAAAATTTTGGGTTCAATTTTCTGCACGTGCACAAACGAATTTGTGCATGCTCATTCCATAGTTTTGTGCACTCCTAAGGAAATGCCCAAGTAATAACATAGGGTGCACATTGGACAATGTTTTTTAATTTGTGCACCAATTTTACAATCTACCAAGTGCGTGCCTACCCAAGTTTTGTCAAGTGCTATGGAAATCAAGAAGATGCCCACCAGAATCAAGAAAGGAATCATCGAAAAATATTCCCAAATTATTACTTCCATAATCATACAATGACATGGTACATACAGAGTGTTGTGGCAAATTTCCCCCTGCATATAGGTGAAGCCCCCTTGGATCAAGACCCCTCTTTGATCCAAGACAGAAGAAAACAAATGGTGAACTACTTCCCCCTAGACCTATTTCAACAATTAGAATAAGAAGAGAGAGATGGGTGTCTTACCTTTTTATGTCAGTTTTCCTCGTTGCTACAACATTTTATCTTGATGTCCAAGCTCCTAGGAACAAGAAAATTCTTGCAAATAAAAAAGTGAAACCTCCTTCTTCCACACTATATTGTTAAGTAAAAATAGATATATCTATGATGAAGTAAACAACAATAGACATGCATATATTGAACACATACACATGAGAGGAATATGCCAAGTTATATATTAATTGAAATAAAATAACAATGAAGAACTTACAATCTCAATCTTGATGTTGCAACATTTACTCCAAGCTCTCCTTTCCAACCCTTTGGATCTCACATAATCAGAAGTATGATGTTATCAATTCTTCTTCCTTGAATGTCTCAATATCAGAAGTATGATACTCTGAAATTCTCTCCCCCCTTTCACTCAAGAATGACCTCCATTATATAGGATTCGAGGCATCAAAATCATAATATAGTTTTGAGGAGAGGATGTGGTCAAGTGAGGATTTAGTTGAACTAACAATATTTTCTTGCCTTGAATAGAGTTAAGCTCGAACCAATCCCTTAACCAACTGAGATCTCTCAGAAACAACCTCACAAATCAAGGCATGATGGTTGCAACTACTACATCACCCCCCATAACTTTTCAATGGTCATGATCAAGGGATCATCGCTCCCTAATACACTCTATGGGAGTGATGATCAAGGTTTATTCCTCCTTGTATATGGGCATGGGGGAGATGAAGCTCAAACAAGGCCAAAATATCAAGGAAAAGGGTAGTATTTCGAGCTCCAACTGATAGGTTTCCCTTCCAACTTGTATAGGGTTCATGAAAAACACTTCTTCATGGTGAAGAAGTTGCGAAACTTAAGTATGACACTTGGTAAAGTGTGACACTTAGGTGTAAAAATTGGTAGTGCGACACTTAGGTGTATAAAAGTTGTAACACTTAAGTGCGACATTTGGTAATGAGACACTTAGGTGTGTAACAAATGTCCCCTAAAGTGTGAGGTTAGAAGAAAAGATGATGGTTGAAACACTTTACAAAAATATGTATGTGAGGGTGATGGAATAGGAAAGCCAGGCGGAAGCTGCAAATACAAATCAAACAATATATATGTATCATCCCCAAGGTACATACACATGCTTGGAATAAACTGACTCAAAACATGGCCGCTCACTAATACACTGCCGATCCATGAAATTACTAACTAAGGATATGGCCACCAAAAATACAATGTGGATCCATACCTTCCATGTCATGGTCAAGTGATAGCCACAAAAGAATACACAATGGAGATATGATATGACAAAAACATAGCCACAGACCAATACAAAGTGGATTATGTGACATCATATACATCAGTGAGATTTCCAACATGATGATGCTACTTGAATATTCTAAGTACTCAAATAGTCTCCATCACAGCTTGTGTATCTGAGGAGTTCCCAGGGTCTTCGTCATGATCCAAAAATGGTACAAATATAGCCATGTGAATAGATGTCTTGATGTTGAAAATGGTATAAACCACTTTATTACATGTCATTGATACATATTGTTAACAAGTATGAGGGAAATCACCAACGATGAAAATGACTCCCAAGGTATCGTAGTACATTCAAACAAATATCAGCAAATGAGTTGAGGTTGAACATTTGTGAAATAATTCGATCAGAGGCCAATGATGTAAACCTACTATCGAAAACGAGGAGACATGCCATAGAGGCATGCAAGTTCCAAGGTATTAACTGGTTTCAAAGTCTAATTATCGGATAATATGTTGAATTCAATAGGAACAAACTCATCAAAGGAGGGCCATGATGTTTCCCCCATCATCGACACAAAACTGATATAGGAAAGTGATGTAAGATAATGGATTAAATGAGAACATTCTGACAAGAGGATGAAGGTTGGTAATATTTCAGAGTGGTAGACTTGGGATGAAATTTCACTTGAACATTGTGAAGCATGAAAAATGACTTGGAAGCATTGACTCAATTGAGAGATAGAAAAAAACATAATGCGACGATAACTAGGGAACTCTTTGGGTGAAATGAAGGAGTTTGATGACTCATAGGATTGGTATGACTCAGAGACAAGAATATTACCCAACTGTAAGACAACTGATGCAAATAGGTGCCATGTTCAAGGGAAACAACAAACAACTGCCATAATTCTTTCCAAAACTTGACCCGTTTCCCTCAAATTCCCCCCCCCCATGAATGGCGATTACCTTTTTGTTTTTTAATGAGCTTCAGGAGGATAATAGATGCTTGATATAGCTTATCTTCGATGAGTCCCTCATCACATGTTTAACAAACCTGAAGAAGGAGGGGTTCGATCCCATATGGGTCCTTTAATGTATAATTTTACAAGCCCAGAGAAGATAAACTCAGCAGTATTTTTATGTTTAGAGAGTCTGAAAAGAACTTAAGGAAGACTACAAAGGTGTTGTTTTTCGTAAATTTATTCCCCCAAGCCTGAAAAAGTATAAAAAAAATACAAGGGAGAACACTTCTAGCCAAGGTTGACTAGAGTGTTCCTTTTTTCGTAATTATTCCACACTATCTGAAAAAGGGTTAAACTTACACTGAATAGATGCCCTTTCAAATCATTTTAATGAGTGTGAAAGGAAAAAAGTTTGCTTGACAATCTTTCATGTTTAGAGAGTCTGAAATGAGCTTAAATGAGACTCCAAAGAGTTCTTTTTTCATACAGTTTTTACGAGCCAAAAAAAGTGATAAAAGCATACTTGGTAACTTATTCTCATGTATTTATGAGAACGAGAAAGAATAAAGACTAAGATCATGTTTATTTTTTTCATTTTTAAATGAGCTTGAAACAAAGAATAAACTATGCTCAAGGCCAATTTCATTTTTAAACGATCTTGAAACATAGGATAAAACTATGCTCGAGGTTGGTTTCATTTTTAAATGAGCTTGAAACCAAAAATGAAACTATGCTCGAGGTTGGTTTCATTTTTAAATGAGCTTGAAATAGAAGATAAAAATATGCTTGGGGTTGGTTTCATTTTTAAATGGGCTTGAAATAGAAGATAAAACTATGCTTAGGGTTGGTTTCATTTTTAAACAAGCTTGAAACTGAAAAGGAAACTATGCTTGGGGTTGGTTTCATTTTTAAATGAGCTTGAAATCGAAAAAGAAACTATGCTCGGGTGCAGCTCAGCGTGATACCCATTGACAGATTTTCTCCCAACATGATGTCTAGAGGTTGGTACTTTTCCCCTAGCATGATCGGAAAAAGATAGTGACTTGAATCCAACATGATGTATAGAGGATGGATACATGCCCCCCAAGCTTTGTTTCTTTCACTGACTGTTCTTCTGCACCTGATTAGACCCCTGACTACTAATAGGAACAGTTTCACCATAGAGGGAGGAAGAAATAGGATCAACTGACATAGGCTGAGGAAATGAAGGTTCATGTACTAGATCTAGTGAAAGGCTCGACTCAATTGGAGGGGGTCCTGTTTCATTTTAAATGAGCTTGACACAGACAATGAACTATGCTCATATTTATCCGTGTCATTTTTTAACAATATTGACACACAAAGAGAACTATGCTCATATGTTTCATTTTTTAACAAGCTTGACATAGAAATCAAACTATGCTCA
Organism: Picea glauca; assembly: GCA_000966675.3. Lineage (NCBI taxonomy): Eukaryota > Viridiplantae > Streptophyta > Pinopsida > Pinales > Pinaceae > Picea > Picea glauca. The sequence goes on along the minus strand of JZKD02S1846393.1, from coordinate 17,792 downwards.
TAGTTATCTATTTCATTTTTTAATGAGCTTGACACAAAAAGTGAATTATGCTCATCTTTATATGTTTCATTTTTTTAACAAGCTTGACATAAAAAGCGAAATATGATCATAAACCTTGACCATGGCTTCCAAGAGGTTTTCATCAGATGGAAGAACAATGATATGGAAATAATTTATGTCAAGAGCCTCAATGGGGGTAGCAGGGGAAAGGTAAGGCTCCAAAACCCCCATTTAAGGGTTCACCATGTCAACTACTGGATCTAAGTCTAAAGAAGTCGAGCATACAATGAGAGGCTACTTCTTATTAGCGGTTGAAGGCATGTGACATGATACCACATAATTAACCTGTGGTGGGAGGGATACCATTTTCATATAAGAAAAATTCAGGGAAGTTGGATGGTTGACAGTCAAATCATTACTAAAAAATGAAGATTGGTCAATGGTCACAATGTTTCCATTATGAGGGAAATGCATCACTCGAAAGAGTGTGGACATGACAAATTTTATATGATGTTGGGATAAATATATGCACTATTAATTCCCAATGTTAAATTTTCGACTAGGGAGTCATATAATTAGAGGTGCAAGCACATAAAATGCAGGATTGGAGATGAGTCTAACCTAATATCTAATGCCGACAAACACACTTCAAAATGGAATGAATAAAAACAAGGAAATCACAAATGGAAATTGACACCACAAGATGTAGCTTAGCACTGGATCACAAGATCACGTCTCCCGAGTTAGATCCTGATCTTCAATAGCTTGTTCCTGTAGTGGTTAGCTAAGCTACGGGGAAACTAAATCAAAACAAACTAGATTAAAAGACAATTAACGCAATATGAAAATGACTTGTAAACAAATGAAGTTAAAACTCCAAGACAATTATTCAAATGGATACAACAAAAATAATGAAATCTACCTAATAGAATAATGAATCTACTGAAAGAATGAGAATATGTAAAAATGATCTCTATGAAGAGGAATAGATGGAAGGAAATTCACTCTTTGTTTTTCGTGTTCAATGGATTGCAAATGTTATAAAATCTTCTAATCAATTCCAAGAACAAAATTTCAGAGTGAGAGTAGAGGAATATAAGAGGAATGGATTTAACTCTTTGTGTTTCTTATATTATTGGACTTATGAGAACATTTCACAAAGAATTATTAAGAGCTAAAATGGAAATGATCTACCTCTGTAACCAATCTCGAAACAACTCAGATCTGGATGCAATTGATTAGAGAGGGTTTATTTTTATGGATGTAATGTTGGGTACGATGGAATTGAGTTCTTGTGAATGTATGTTGAGGTATGGTCTAATCGATTTGTATGAAGAAAATGGATGTGTGATTATGAGAGGGAATACTTGTGTTTTTTTTTAGTTTTATTTGTTTAACAAACACACAAACGAAACATGTATTAGAAACTAATGAAATTTTTGTCCACTAATAGAGCCTTACCAGTATTAAAGAGGGTGATGTTGGGTGAATATGTAAGGTGAATCAAAGGGAAAATTCATGGAAAGGTAGATATGGAGTGAACACGCACTAATTGAGAATGGAATAGAAATGGGATAACATCGAATTGGAAGATGGAATCATGGTCAAAGTGTAGTGAGTTTGGAAAAGGACATGGTTGTAAGTTGCAATGATGATTTGGAAAATGCAATCAATAAAAACAAAATATTTAGAACATAGATCTGAAACCTGGTTTGAAGGTGCGTAAAGACACAATTTTGGGTGATCTTTAACATATACTCATACTCTGTAATCAAATTGCACAATGGGTGGATCAAACTGTTGATAGTAAGTGTGTTAGAACATAATAAACATAAAACAAAGAAACAAAACAAGGAAGTGAAAAATACAATGGAAAAGATGGAAAATTATTGCGTACAATTGAAGAATTAATCTTGAGTATTTAATGAACCTGAATTCATAAAACTAATCAAATTGCAATCACACAAAGGATGAGTTTAAATTAAACAGTAAGTAAGCTAGAAATGCAATTAACTAAATCCTAATTACTATGCAAATTAAATAATAAACAAGACCAACACATACCAGGTTGAGGGGTCCCTACCTCACCTAGAATGTTTGGCTAGATATTCTTATAGAACCAATGAGTAATCATGCTCAATGACTCAGAACATCAACACTTCCTTATTCAATTCAAATTCAAAAAATTACAACACCTTTCTTATGGATCCAAATCTCCCCATATGAGAACATACTAACATAATGATGATAATCATTAGTGAATTATCAGTCCTTTTATCCTTATTTATACATGAAACAAGCTGGGGGATTGGATAAAACCAAATTCCCAAACTCATATTTTGTTCTTACAATTTTAGGATAAATCTAAAAAAATATGAGTTTTTCATCAATTTGGGTAGATTCGAGTTAAAGATCTACCCATATCTTCCAAAAAAAATCAAATTTTCAAAATATGTTCATGTGGTACTCAATTTTCCACATTCTAGACAAAACCTATTTCATAGAATTTCTAGATTTGATACCATCTGCATGAAAATCGAGGTGCAAGTTGGCAGTTTGAGATTTTTACTAATTTTTGTAGAATCAATTACCTTGAGCCGAAGGTCCACTCGTGTGAGCTGGGTAAATTATGAATCACAAGTCTGCATGCCGACATTGTTCTGGAAAAAATACATGCCCCGATTTTCCTCTAGAAGCATTCCATATTTTTGAACTACATCTGGTACCGGATGCCTGTAGGATGTTGGTACTAGGTGAGCACATGTGACAAATAAACATTGGTACTAGATGAGCGCAGGTACCAGATGAGAAAAGGTGACAAATAAACACTGGTACCAGATGAGCACAGGTACCAAATGATCACAGGTACTAGATGACTATAGAAACTTTTGGTACCAGATGACTTGGAGTGTGAGTACCACTTGAGTGTAGGTACTAGATGACTGTAGAACCTTCTGGTACTAGATGACTTGGAGTGTGAGTACCGGATGACCTTGAGTGTCGTCTTAGAACCATGTATTAATATGATTTCCACAACAAGGCTATTAGATGGAATACAACACATAGATAACTATTCTAACTATCAATAAACCATGAAAATCATAGGTTAAACGTTTATTACCTCATGTACACCAAGAGATAGGAAAATGAGTGTATCATGGAGAAAAATGAATGGATTACTCATATTTTTAGGCAACATATTCAATATAGGTCACGACCTATTCATTTTAAAGATAGAACCCTAAGGTGGATACTAGAAGGTTCTTAAGAACATCATCTGAGAGATATAAAGGTCATCTCCTAGCTTTGATTTGATAATGATTTCTTTAGAATGATACCCAAGGGTTTTTCATTTAGTTTTAGGTGTGCCTATTTATGTTTTTTAGCTCACATTACCCGACATAGCCCCGCTGCCAGCATGCCTATTTAGTACCCCAAAGGGTTTACCTTATTACCATACAAGCATGGCCCCACTGCCAGCAGGTCTATTCAATACCCCGATGAGTTTACTTGTGTTGGATTACTGAGAGGGGGGCTGAATCAGTAATAGAGAAATTTAATCCTTTTTAACCATAAAATGAAAGTGTTATATCAATGTAGCATTATCATCCAATAGTTCCAGAGTGAATAAATGTGAACAAATGAGAAATCATACACATATACAGTACACCCGTGTTTTTACGTGGAAACCCAAAGTGGGAGAAAACCATGAAATGTTTTTTATTATATGTCTTTAAGAATTACATTCATTGGAAGCACCAACTTCCTTTGTTTTTCTGCTGCAAATGGAAGGAGGCTCCAACCCCCTAGTTTTTTAGGCTACAACTTGAGGGAAGCTCCAACTCCCCAATTCTCTGGCTACAACCAGAAGGAGGCTACAATCCCCTATGTTCTCCGGCTACAACTGGAAGGTGGCTACAAAAACTTGCCCTTGCCCCATCCAACGACCTTTTCATAGAAGTAGAATGATGGAATCACTGTCACACTATCACTATGAGATATACTGTTGTAAACCTATACCAATCAACTTGCACCAAACAACCTGTAAGAACCTGTACCAATAAACCTGTAATCAACCTGTATCATAAACAAGTGCATCAACCATGCACCAATTTGTACCTCAACCTATACCATCAATGAGTGCATCAACCATGCACCAAATATGTACCAATCATGCATCAAATACACATAAACTATAACTCATCAAGATTTACCAACATCATTAACTATACACCTCAAGTATGTGCCAACTCATCAACTAATTGTCTCAACCATGTACCCAACATGTACCTCAACCAAAATCCCTCATTAATTTCATCATCCAAATCTTATTTGTAACTCTATAATAGACCTGATTTATACGATCACATACCTGCAAACCTTCCTTAACTTTAACAATAAGAGACTGACATTTTCATCAAACTTTACTTTAGTCTCACATGACTAATTTTATATTAGTTGACAACCCTAACTTGAAATAATCATAACTATGTACCTGTAATGAATAAAGATCTGAAAAATAGTACACATTGTTCTTCAGTGTATTTTATACAATTCCTCCAAGTTTCACTACTTGGAACCTCTCAGAAAAGGAGTTATAGCAAAAATGACATACCTTGTTGAATTATGGCTTATTCTAGAGAGAGAACTTGTAGAGTGTGCCCCACACATAATATTTGTTGTATGGATCTGAAAATGGTAAACAAAACACTACAGAATATATTCTAACCAATACATTTGGTCTTACTGAATTTGGATTTGTTATGAATAAGTTATGACATTTTTACCCAAAACACCTAGTTTAGACTAGTTTTAGGACTAGCCATAAACCCTATTTGACACGGAGTGTAACTCCAAAAATACAAAGACCCACAAGCTGAAATTTTTATCACAACTAATTGGATATGTTTCCTCAACAACCTCCATATTTCTCTCTTTGAATCATTCTAGAAAAAAGGTTATTGTGAAAATGGTCAGATGACTTGTAAATAACATACCTTAGAAAGAATCATCAATAGAATTTATCCTCCCTTGAATTTCAGCCTTCTTTACTTCACCCTCCCTCTGCAATTCACCTTAGATATCCTTTGGTTACCTCAATCACTTGTATGTATTCAATATGCTCAAGTGTAATTAAATTAGAGACCCTTTCATCTTATTTATACTTTTATGTAGCTTCCTCAATGGGTTACCTTCTAACCATCTTAAACCACTTTCCTTATTTTAGGGCTAACCCACTTCTAACCACTTGTCCACTTAGTAATTTATCCATTAACTTTATTATTTAAATAATTTATTTTGTATCCGCTTTGAATTAACTACACTCATCACTTTACTTTATTATTTAAATAGTTTCTTCTTTGCAACCACTTTGACTACTTTGACCTTTTGGGGCTTCTAGATGACTCATGAGGGTTCTCCAACTTCATATGGACATAACTCTAACTGTAAGGATTTATGTGACGTTCCACATGCCACCAGAAATGGCATGACATGTACTATCCATCTATAATAGTCTTACCTTCTTATATATTAAAACTCATACCATTATACATCAAACAACTTGGGTCCATTACCCAAACCTTTGTGCAACCGAAATTCACTACCATACTTTCTTCAAGAGTTGACATCAATGACAACCAACCCAAATAATCAACAATATGCTCCTTTGGCATTGATGGAAACACTCTAATGCAATACTAAATTCATATCACTCATGCTCCCTCTGTGACCATCGCTCCCCCTAGAACCATGCCTTTGTTCTCTTTCACCAAGCATTTACCTTTGCATCTGATAAATCTCTTCCCATTTGTCATCAATGGAAAAGGTATATTTCCATCCGGGGTTTCTCCCCTTGACTGATCTCTTCCTGGAACTGATCTCCCAACCTAAACTATCCTCTTTATGGTGATTCCTCTTGTAAATCTAATACATATAAGATAAGCATTCAAAAACATTCATTTTGGAGTAGAAATTACTCCGAGTCTCTGGAGAAGATACTCAAAGGCTTCCCGTGGAAGCGGTTTTGTAAAGATGCCTACCACTTGTTCTTTTGTGCCCACATATTTGTTGGCATGTTTTTACAGACAGTGTATGCTTGTCATTGATGGCAAGTACAGTAGCAAAGATGGCAGCAAACATGAAAAGGATTGTAGGCAGGCCATTGATGACAAGATTAGAGTAATCATCGATGAAAAACATGAACAAAGTAAGTTCAGGAGTAATTAGCGCAGAGTCGATCGTAGTGCCTAAGATCGGCAGGAGAAGCGTCATCGATCATTGGATCCCATTTAAATTCTTGAAAGAAGGAGGACTGTCAGATCTGATTGTAGACAAGAAGAACGTGCAGAAGAGGAGGACAGATCTCAGGCGTTAGATCTGAGCATAAGTTCCAACCATCGTTGGATTAGGGAGAACCTGCACGTTCATTAAAGTGCAAGGAGAAGCGGGTATACAAAATCCTGAAAGAAGGAGGACCGTCCATCTACGAGCAGGACACGTGGACACAAATCAACATTTTGCTGACTGGAAAGTCAAAGGTATGAAATGCTCCAGCCTTTCACCTCTTGAACTCACGATATGCAAAATCGCGAAATAATCTCAACCGTTAGATCGAGGCCAAATATGGACCATTGATCAGGCACAACGAAGGCTCGTGGAGTTACGAAGTCTTGATAAAATCTTGACCATTGATCCAAGAGGGTTGCGTGGCAGAATATTAGAGCATGTCAAAGACTCCATTTCGGGGTTTCGCGAATAACGACTTGGAGAGGCAAGAAACAATACCACAGGAATGTCGAAATCGTGAAATGAAAAATTGCAAAATGATCTAAGCCATCAGATCAAGGGTTGATTGGGATCGTTGATCCCATGCCATTTCGAATTTTCGTGGATCGGTAGTTGGAAGCGTCAAGAACATTCACCATAGGAATGCCGAAATCACAATTTGCGAAATGGCAAAATGATCTAAGCCGTTGGTTTGAAGAGATCGTGGACCATTGATATGACCCCCTTCGATGTATTAGAGATCAGGATTTCGGTTATCGATAGATGGAGAAGTCAGAGACTCTCAACATCAGGAGTCCTGAAATGCCGAAAAACAAAATCTCTAAAAGCACTTTATGAACAAGCGCTTGGTCATGGCCATGGTCATATAGAGGAAGGAGCTAGTGTAGAAAAGCTCTGTTTCGGAGTTTCAGAGATCGCGACATGGACTGGCGAGACACTTGGCCACAGGAAAGCCAAAATGATGAAATACAAAATAAAGGCAAGCTTATGAAGATCATCCAATGGTGCAGGGGATTTTGGGCATGATCGGAGGGCTAATATTGCTCCTCACGGTCTAACTGTTGGAAACCATTGATGGTCTCTGCCAGAGGATTCAAAGAGACCTCTGTGTGATCGCCATAGGAGCTGAAGGGTCTCCAAGCTTCTTCTAGTGAATGAAGACAATTCTTAGAGGGACTAACAAGTGGATGAGCGTTGAAGTTTGTAACTGAAGAAGAAAGTATAAGCTTGACTATGCTAGAGAAGATGAAGAGTCTCAACTACCAGAGAGGTTGAGGAATCTCAGCATGACATCCAGTGATACTGAACGCGTGGGAAAACCGCTAGAGAAGTTGAAGGGTTACTATGATAATCAGACAGAGCACTTGATATGTGGAAGAGATTAATGCAGTGTGAATAGGCTGAGGCATGGTGTACATTACATGCACAAGGTGCACAGAAGCTATAAGTACATAGTACAGAGAAGTGATGAAGTTGTTGTTGTTGAGGTGAAGTAATGCATGTGTGAAGAAGTAAAGGGGTGGTGCAACAGCTGAAAGGGGCTAGATACAAAAGGTGCATTGAATGGGAATGGTACACAGAGCAAAAAATGCAGAAGAACAGAATGGGCAGCAGATGCATGCAGGAAGACAATGAGGAAGATTGAGTAGCAAAATCTTGCAGAACAATGATGAGACTGGTAAGCTGTTATTGAACACAATATCACTGTAATAGGTTTCAGTATTTCATATTCATAATCTAGGGTGGAAGGGAGGTGCTAGGGAGGACTGGTGTCCTCAGAGGTTCAAGTGGGTGCTTGAACACAGGGAGTAGTAGCTTCCTTCTAGTTGGTGCTAGAGAAACCAGGGAGTAGGTGCTTCCTTCTAGTTGGTGCTAAAGAAACCAGGGAGTTAGTGCTTCCTTCTAGTGAGTGCTAGAGAAAAATAGAGAGTTGGTGCTCTCAGCAAGTTGCATCTTGCAAAAACAGAGGTTGTAGCCTCACAATGAGTCGGTGCTCATATGTATGATAATGTAAATAATACTTATCATATAAAGAAGAAGAGGTTTTTACCCTGTATGGGTTTCCTCAGGAAATATCTGTCTTTGTGTTTCTCATATATGTGACTGATGCTGAATGTGCCATTGTTTATTTCCCTGCATTATTGTGATCATC
>JZKD02S1846371.1:41783-87252 GCA_000966675.3 Picea glauca | reverse complement strand
TCTAGGGAGCTTGAAGCCCTCATTGATTGAGGACATGTTTTGGTGAGCCTATGTTTGTTTTCTGTGATTGAATAATCATTTATTGGCTAATTTTTATGCTATGAACACATTGGGACAGGTTTCAAAGGATTTTGAGGACTTTTACAGGTGTTTTTTCTAAAGAGAAGCTCAGGGAAGCTTAAGGCCACATGTAGAAGAGGTCATGCCCGAATGAGCCATGATCCGTTTTCAGAGTTTTATTAGTCATTTTGGGGGTTTTTATGTGTTCTTATATCAATGGTACAATCATAATTTCCATTGGAGTTGAGCAGCATCTTGTAAAAGAACTTTTGACAAATTAATCCCAGAGAGCCAAGTCCATTAATGGAGGCTCAAGAAGATGTAGCCCGGAGGGGGGTGAACTCCTTTATCATGTTGTAATTGTTCTGAGTTTGATGGTTTATTTGCTGCAAGTTATGTTTCTGTGTATTTATTGAAATTACATATTTAACCATTTAAAAGAACATATCCTCACACATAAGCATTTACAAGAAGATACATAAATTTGGCACATAAACTATCTTGCATATTTTAACACATGAAGAAAGGTCCTATAACGTTTATTTTTAATGAAGTAGAGGGTGCTTTCATAGCATAAAAAGTCATCCTTCTATTTTCGGATCAATTTGGCCTCAGGAACGCTGAGCCCCTTGAAGCAAGTTAACCTTCCCTGGTGCGAAGTATGCAGAAACCAACATTGCCCTGGTGACTGCTATTATATGCAGAAGTATGTTTAGACACCCAAAAATGTGTACTGCACATTCTGTAAGTCTGTAGGGCATGATGATAAAGATTGTAGTGATTTTGACCTGATGCATGAAATATCAAGGGACATATACAAGATCCAAGGCGAAGTACACTAAGAAGGAAACAATGCACAATATAATTCTCCCGGAAGAGGAAGTTTCAATCCTCATGGTGGATATAGAGGATGAGGACAAGGAGGAGGTATGGGTCAAGGATGAGGACAAATAATCTGTTACAATTGTGTGCAACCAAGACATTAAGCGAGGGACTGCCAAAACCCTTGCATAACCCGCAGTTATTGCAATTCCTTTGAGTATGTCATCGAGGACTACCCTTTGCTGCTAGCTAAGATTCAGGAAATATGAGGACATCAACAAAACCCGCAAGTGCGACTGATATATGTTGAACCTCGCGGAGTAGACCCTAGAGTCGTTGTTATCACTCGAGGAGGCACTGCTACAAGAGAAGACAGAGAATCCCAATGAAAGACTACAGACAACCACAGAGTCGGGAAAGCTACAAAGAATACCCCAACGTTCGATGCTAAGAAAGAATGACAGATATTTGAGGAGGCAAGAAAAGAGTTCACAGGAGATAAAGGGTCTTCATCAAAGAAACAACTAAAAATCAAATAATATGGCATGCATTAGGCATTTGATCCTTTTGTGTCACCAATAGAAGGGAAATAGGTAAGCAAACTCATGGAATTTTTGTGCACTTGTGTTAAGTTGATTCAAGATAAAAGCGTTGTACAAGAATTACAAGATTTAATCAAGAAGTATGATCTAGGAAAGATAGAATACATACTGAATAGGGCAGTGCAAAAAATTAGAAAAAGGAGAAGGACAAATAAAGAATTACACCTGAATGCTCAAATAGGAGAATATGATATAGACTATGTGGTCCTTGACTTAGGGTCGGAGGTCAATGTCATGGCTAAGCAAACCTGGGCATTGATGGGAAAACCAAAGTTGATATATTCCCATATTAGGCTTAGAATGGTTAATCAGCAAGGTGTTTTCCCATTTGGACGATTGGAGCATGCCCCTGTGGACATCGATGGAGTTAGAACCTTTGCAGATTTTGAAGTAATTGAAATTGTTGATGACAACTACCCTTATCTTGCATTATTAGAAATTGATTGAGCCTTTAACAATTCTACTGTTGTTGATCTAAAGAAGAGGTGTATGAAATTTGAAAGAAATTTCCTTAGGGTCATTGCACCTTTAGATCCATATGAGGGTCCTCGATACACAGAGCCTATCATAGAAGAAGACCACGCGTATGAACTGGAAAGCATCTACAAACTAACAACCAAACAACAGGATTATATCAATCCTACAACCGATGGAAATCTTAGTTAGCTAAGTGACATTGCATTTTCATCAGACTCAAAAGAAGCATTGGAGAGCTGGCATAACCATATTTATGAAGTCTCTACCATAAGATGTGCTAGAATAACGAGAGAGGTTCACTAGATTGGCACAACAGTGAGTAATTTACCCACATTTGAGGGGCTGAACTCTTTAGAAAACTTCTTATTAGAGTTTGAGACAAGTTGACCAACACAACAGAGGCTGTTGGCAATGGATGAGGCCATGAAAGCTACACCAGCAAGATGGTGGGGGATGCACAAAGGAAACATCACAGACTGGACACAATGTCAAACATTGATGACAATGCGGTTCTCAACACAAGTAGGAAGCTGCGAAGTGAGATACATAGGTCGAAGCTTCCCAAAGGACCATGTGCAAAGCTATGAAGAGGTCGGGAGTGACATTCCTCAAGAAAAATGGGTGCACAGATTCATTAACATGCTGGACACAATCCCTATCAACTGGTACCTTCAAGCGGAGCTGCGCCTCATCACTTCAGATTGGGAAGGTATGATCCAAAATTTTGTAGCCACCTTTTTTTTTTGAAAGTGAAATTCCTTCAGTAGACCAAGCATTATATATTATGAGACAAAAAGTATTTAAGGAGTTAGTTGGCCTCCCTTGGGAGCTAGAAGAGGATGAATTGACCGCGCCATTCCAAAAATTGCAAGGATGATACAACATTAATGCCAATGAAGATGATGATCTAAGGAAGGTAAACATAGCTGAGACAGAAGGCCAAAGAAATGTGGAAGGACCAGAAGTTGAGCTTCCATTCATAGAACAACTGATCAAAATAAAGAAAGTCAATATTGGGACAGAGGAGACACTGAATCTTGCCAATGTCAGAGATTATTTGGATGTTGATACCATTGACAAGATTACAGAGTTATTGCATGAATATCAATACTTGTTCCCGAACAAGTTCACTGGTATGAAGGGAATCAAAGGGCATATGGGTGAGATGAGAATACCTTTGAAAATAGATGTGAAGCTAGTCAAGCACAGTCCTTATAGACTGAACCTGAAATACAAGGAAAAAGTGAAGATCGAGCTCGACAAAATGCTGGAAGCAGGGATTATTGAACTTATCGAAGAGTCAGAGTGGATCATCCCTATGGTGGCACAAGACAAGAAGACATGAGAAATAAGGATCTGTGTGGACCTCAGAAAGTTGAATGATTCCTGCCTGCATGACCCTTTCCCTACACCATTCACAGACGAAGCGTTGGATAACGTGGGAGGCCAGGAAGTATATTCTCTTACAGACGACTTTTTGGGATAACATGAGATCTGCAATGCCAAGGAAGACCGTCATAAGACTATGTTCACCACAGAGTGGGGATCCAACCAATATATAGTAATGCCATTTGGATTGAAGAACACCCCAACCATATTTTTAAGGGTGGTGGTTGAAGCGTTCAAAGAATTTTTTCATAAATTTTTAAAATCATACTTTGATGACTGTACTATTTTTAGTTTGTTGAAAAATCATATTGACTGTCTAAGGCTAATGTTGGACAAATGCAGGCAGTGTTAAATTTCTTTGAATATGAATAAATTCATCTTCTTCTCACCATTTGGAGTACTATTAGGTCATATTGTATGCAAGCAGGGGTTGCAGGTTGACCCATCTAAAATTGCAATTATAGTTGATTTTCCACCTCCTACTTTAGTCAAACAATTGCGCATTGCACTGGTCCATACTGGATATTACAGGAAATTTATCAAAGGATATGCCCAAATTACAACACCAATGGAGAAGCTGTTGAAGAAGGAATTCCAGTATGAGTGGATAGATGAATGTCAGCAGAGCTTCGACACATTGAAACAAAAGATGGTTACAACACCCATTCTGGTTTTTCCAGATTGGAGCAAAGAATTTCATGTGCATGTCGATGCATCTTCTCTTGCATTAGGAGCAGTAATGGCACAACTTGGAGAAGGGGAAATTGATCATCCATTATCTTTTCCAGCAGAAAGCTATCCACAACCGAAGTTAATTACACCACTACAGAGAGAGAGGGACTAGCCATGGTGTATGCACTGCAAAAATTCTGCCACTACTTGTTGGTAGGACACTTTAAAATGTTTACTGATCACTCCACGCTGAAGTACCTAGTCAACAAGCCAGTGTTGGGGGGGAAAATATGAATATGGATTCTACTGTTTCAAGAATATGATTTTGAGATCATAGCTATGTCAGGAAGAATGAACAAGGGTCCAGACCACTTATCAAGGTTGGAACATGGCGAAGAACCTAATAGTTTGGAGGATACATTACCGAAGGCCTAGCTGCTTGTCATTAGAAATATTGATGACCAATTCGCAGACATATTCCAGTTCTTGTCAACAAGAATGGCTCCAAGTGAGTATACAATTCCTCAAAAGAAACAACTAGTGGTGCGTGCTACAGATTTTTCACTTATAGTTGGACAACTGTACAAAATGGGACCGGATGAAATATTATGTTAGCGTGTTATGGAGACATAGCGATCAATGATCCTCGAAGAAGCTCATGAAGGCATCACAGGAGGACATTACACAGGGAAAGAAACTTCACAGAAGGTTCTGCGAGCTGGCCTTTGGTGGCCTACGTTACACAGAGATGCTCAAGAGTATGCCAGAGCATGTGATATATGCCAGAGAATTGGAAAACCATCCCGAAGAGATGATATGCCACTAGCACCGCATATTACCCTACAAGCATTTGAAAAGTGGGCCATTGACTTCGTGGGACCTATAAACCCACGAGGAAAGCGCACAGGAGCAATCTACGTTATTATTATGACAAAATACTTAACCCAATGGGTCGAAGCCAAAGAAGTCAAGGACTATAGTGGAATTATAGATGCACGTTTTATATTAGATGACATAATAACCAGGTTTGGATGCCCTAAGGTCCTGACGAGTGATCAAGGTAGACACTTCATCAATAACACAGTTGAAGCCCTGACTGAAGAATTTGCCATCCACCATCAGAAGAGTACTCCTTACCATCCGCAAGCAAATGGAACGGTTAAAGCATTAAACAAGATCTTGGAGATAGCATTGACAAAGATTTGTAGCGTGAACTGGGATGACTGGTATTTAAGAGTACCAACAGTACTCTGGGCTTATAGAACCACTTGCAAGAAATTAATAATGTAGACCCCCTTCAAGTTGGTTTATGGTCTTGAAGCTATTGTCCTGATGGAATACTTAGTACCACACCTAAGAATTGTGGCATTTACAGACAAGGATGATACCGATGTTGTTCGCGAGAGGCCTGCATAGTTGGTTGAACTAGAAGAAGTGAGATTCATTGCAGGATTCCATCAGCAAGTTCAGGAGGAACGAGAAAAGGCCTATCATGACAGTAACATCAAGAAGAATACATTCAAGCAAGGTGATTTAGTACTGATGTATGACAATAAGTTTATCAAACACCCTGGGAAGTTTAGAACGCATTGGATTGGACCATATGAGATTGCCTATGTTACGAAAGGAGGAGTTGCACAGCTGAAGACATTGAAAGGAAACTGGAAGGAAGGATTGGTGAATGGGAGTCGGCTGATGTTATACTATGATAACCAGCTGCCTCACAGCTCTCAATAAAAGCATGAGGAAAAGGGTCCAGGTACTAGGTGCATTTGAAACTGGGTACCAGACATAGAAAAGATAGTTTTCAGAAGGATGGAAAGGAAGCATAAAGCAGAAAGCAAGGGCTGCACTGCACAGTCCAATGTCGAAGTAAAAAAAAAAGGATCAGATCTGAAGTGCCTCGGGACGATTCACATGTGAGTGTTGGGGGCCTATTCGCCATTGGTTATGTAAGGAATCGAAGAACAAGGAAGGAAAGGTAAAAAGCAAGCTTCGCGGGAGACACAGTAACTGTCACTGAGTCGAAGTGAGAAAAAGAACAGGAAAGATGGAGTGAAGTGTAGAAAAGCAAGTCATTGGACGAGGAGATCGGGGATGATAGATCAACAAGGAAGAATGATCGTGGACAAATCAACAAGTAGAGAAAAGCCATCATTGGATGCTTTGGAGAACCACGCAATGAAGAAGGAAAGACAGGTTGGTGAAGCTCGGAAAAAGCGGGTCAAGTTGACCTAGGGTTTTAGACACCTAGGGTTTTGGCACCTAGGTTTCAGCCTAAGGCTATCGATGAGGGCTCGTAATGTATAAATAAAGGTCAAGAGGACCTGGGTGGGTTGTTGTTGGTCATTGAGGAGTGGGTTGATATTTTTTTTATAGCTCTAATGTGGAGAGGGAGGATTGTATTGTGAGATCTCTAGCTGTGTGCGAAGGTCAAGTCCTGCAGCTGGGTGCATAGGAAGGGGAGAGGGAGAGAGAGAGGAAAGAAGATCTACTAGCTGAGAGCACAGATAGGAAATGTATGATTTACCTTAATAAATCATAAGCACAGTTCTGTGGATGTATCCCTAGAGAGAGGGTGAACCACATATATTTTGTGTCGTATGTGTGATTGATTCTTGGATCTATGTCATTGTTATATTGTTATTTGCAGTCTTATTTTAGATCAGATCTATATCTGTGCAAGATAGACCTAGATGATAAGTGATATATGAATGTTGTATTGTTGTTTTGATAGATCCACTTGATATTCCCCTGGTTGTAGACATTCTTGTCCTGCAACCCCCCCTTATAACTTCTTTAGGTGAGATTGCATTTGCTTCATAGGTGCTGCCAAAAGGGCTAGTAGCTAGGGCTTGTTGGTGCACTCTTGGAGTGAACCTCGGGTCTACCCCTGTGCCAACAAATGGTTCAGTTGTTGGGAAAATAATCTATGTAAGGGAATGTCAAGGTGGTTCCCATCGAAGACAGAGATTCAGAAGTGGATAGAGGATCAAGAGAGGGACTTCGTTGAAGCCCAAAACAAGAACCCTAGTCTAAGTACTGAAGTTTGGCTGTAGAGACACATCTTCACCGATATTCATGAGATCTTCTTTGGAGGAATCCATCAAGAGATATATGAGTGGTTAGCTAGGTTAACCGATACCCAGTTCGAGATCAGATCTAGAACTCCTGTGGTATGGACGTTGTAGTTGATTAAGAAGGTTAAGAGAGTCAAGAACGTTGTATCAAGGGCTATATATCACTTGTTTGATAGTACCATTGGAGGGTATATCACCAAATTTGTTGTTGAGAGAACAAAATCATATAGCTAGGCTGAGAGATACTTCTTCAAAGGACCTAGAGGAAAATGTTTACAATTTTTGAAGCTAAGAATCAAGATGTTGTTGCATGAAAAGAACATCTTGAAGATACAATAGATTGGTTGGATTCAAAACGGTTAATGTTCAAGAATTCAGACAGTGACAGCGACACAGAGGATAGACATACGCGTAGTGGGAAAGTATTTCAAGGGGTTCACCTTGAGAACCTGTTCAAGAAAAACTATGGAGATGAAGGTTTCTATAGTGGAGAAGAGGAATATCTGATAGCCAAAGAACATTCAGAACCCACCAGAGAAGAGGAAGAGGAAGATGAAGAACTTTGCTAGAGTGAGCCAGAAACATACGAAACCACGCAGACCACTGAAGTAAGTAATATCAATCCTTCTGTTATTTTCAAAATGCTAAGTAATCTGAATATTTCGAATCACCAGAGTCCACAGATTACTATTACTAGTAGTTCAACATCTACTCAGACAAGAAACCTAGGCAACTCTATGGAAGACGAGATGAGGCTCCCTATATTCAAAGGAGATGAATCTAAATATCTTGATCAACAATGGTTCATGTGCGAGGCCGTATGGAGCATTAAAAATATTGCTGATGAAGATGTTAAAAGAAACCAGTTTAGCACTACGTTGAGGGATCGCATGCTGAGATGGTACATGAAGCTTGTCCAAGGACTTGCACAGCCTAAGACACTAAATGAGATCATGAACGCGCTGGTTGCAGAGTTTAAAAAGCCTAAGTCAAATTCACAGTGTATTACTGAGCTAAAGGAGATCAAATAGAAGGTAGTTGAACTTGTTTGAGAGTTCGATCAAAGATTCAAGACCCTAACAGGCCGAATGATTTTTAAGATCCCAGATGAACAGAACAAAGAATGGTTCATCACTTCTCTCTTACCACATATCAGAGTTCCCCTGATGCAGTAGAAGATTTCATTGCAGGTAGAAGCTTTGGAGATCGCCATGAAGCTTGAATGAACACCTATGGGAGAATCTAGCTCAGGCATGAGCCAGATCTTGAGCTAGCTGACTAGTTTGTCTTTGCAGGTTGAGGATATGAAGAAGGACAGGGGGAAGGAAAAAAGAGAAGATATATGGTGTGTAATATGCAGATCTGAAGGTCATGATAAAGAATACTATCCCATGTTTCATGAATATTTGGCCTCAAGAACACTGAGCCCCTTGAAGCAAGTTAACCTGCCTTGGTGTGAAGTATTTAGAAACCAACATCACCCTCGTGAGTGCTATTATATGCAGAAGTATATTCATACACCCAAAAAATTGTACTACACATTTTGTAAGTCCGTATGGCACAATGATAGAGATTGTAGGTATTTTAACCTGATGCATGAAATATCAAGGGACATATACAAGATCCAACGCGAAGTACACCAAGAAGGAAACAATGCACAATATAATTCTCCAGGAAGAGGAAGTTTCAATTCTCTCGGTGGATATAGACGATGAGGAGGAGGAGGAGGTATGGGTCGAGGTCAAGGACAAATAATCTATTACAATTGCATGCAACTAGGACATTTAGCGAGGGACTGCTAGAACCGTTGCACAACCTACAGTTATTGCAATTCCTTCAAGCATGTCATCGAGGACTACCCTTTGTTGCTAGCTAAGCTTTAGGAAAGATGAGGACCTCAGTAAAACCTGCAAGTGCAACTGATATATGATGAACCTCGCGGAGCAGACCCTAGAGTCATTGTTATCACTCGAGGAGGCACTGGTACAAGAGAAGATAGAGAAGCCTAATGAAAGACTGTAGACGACCATAGAGTCAGGAAAGCTATAGAGAAGACCCCAATGTTCGATGCTAAGAAAGAAAGATAGATATTTGAGGAGGCAATAAAATATTTCAAAGGAGATCAAGGGTCTTCATCAAAGAAACAACCATAAATCAAAGAATATGGCATGCCTCAGACATTTGATCTGTCTGCGTCCCAAACAAAAGGGAAAGATGTAAGAAAACTCATGGAATTTTTATGCACTTGTGTTAAGTTGATTCAAGATAAAAGCATTGTACAAGAATTACAAGATTTAATCAAGCAGTGAGCTAGGAAAGATAGAATCCTTCTTGAATAGGGCAGTGCACCAAATTGGAAGAAGGAGAAGGGCAAATAAAGAATTACACCTAAATGCTCAAATAGGAGAATATGATATAGACTATGTGGTCCTCAACTTAGGGTCGAAGGTCAATGTCATGAATAAGAAAACCTGGGCACTGATGGGAAAACCGAAGTTGATCTATTCCCCTATCAGGCTTAGAATGGCTAATCAGCAAGGTTTCAGCCCATTTGGACAATTGGAGCATGTCCCTGTGGACATCAATGGAGTTAGAACCTTTGCATATTTTTAACTAATTGAAATTGTTGATGACAACTACCCTTATCCTGCATTATTAGGAATTGATTGGTCTTTCGACAATTCTACTGTTGTTGATCTAAAGAAGAGGCATATGAAATTTGAAAGAAATGGCCTTAGGGTCATTGCACCTTTAGATCCAGATGAGGGTCCTCAATACACAAAGCCTATCAGAGAGGAAGACCACGCGTACGAACTGGAAAACATCTACAAACTAACAGCCAGACAACAGGATTATATCAATTCTACAGTTGATGGGAATTTGAGTTGGTGAAATGACAACACATGTTCATCAGACTCAAAAGAAGCACTGGAGAACTAGAAGAACTAGATGTATGAAGTCTCTACCAGAAGATGTGCTAGACTAACTAGAGAGGTTCACTAGATCGGCACAACAGTGAGTAACTTACCCACATTTGATGGGTTGAACTCTTTAGAAAACTTCTTATCAAAGTTTGAGACAATTGTACCAACACAATAGAGGTTGTTGGCAATGGATGAGGCCACGAAAGCTACAACAGCAAGATGGTGAGGGGCACACAAAGGAAACATCACAGGCTGGACACAATGTTGAACATTGATGACAATGCGGTTCTCAGCATGAGTAGGAAGCTGCAAAGTGAGATACATAGGTCGAAGCTACCCAAAGGACTATGTGTGAAGCTATGAAGAGGCCCGGAGTAATATTTCTTGAGAAAAATGGGTGCACAGATTCATTAACATGCTGGACACGATCCCTATCAACTGGTACCTTCAAGTGGCGCTACGTCTCGTCACTTCAGATTGGGAAGGTATGATCCAAACTTTTGTAGCCACCTTTTTGTTTGAAGGTGAAATTCCTTCAGTAGACTAAGCATTACATATTGTGAGACATAAAGTATTTAAGGAGGCATCTGGGCCCCCTTTGGAGAAGGAAGAGGATGAATGGACCGCACCATTCCAGAAATTGCAAGGATTTTACAACATTGATGCCGATGAAGATGATGATCTGAGGAAGGTAAACATCATTCAGATAGAAGGCCACATAAATGTGGAAGGACCAGGAGTTGAGCTGCCATTCATAGGACAACCGATCAAAATAAAGAAAGTCAATATTGGCACAAAGGAGACCCCAAAGCTTGCCAATGTCGAAGATTATTGGGATGTTGCTACCATTGACAAGATTATAGAGTTATTGCACGAATATCAGGACTTGTTTCCTACCAATTTCCCTGATATGAAGGGAATCAAAGGGCTTATGGGTCAAATGAGAATACCTTTGAAACCAGATGCGAAGCCAGTCAAGCAAAGACCTTACAGACTTAACCCGAAATACAAGGAAAAAGTGAATATCGAGCTCGACAGAATGCTGGAAGCAGGGATTATTGAACCTTTCGAAGAGTTGGAGTGGATCATCCCTATGGTGGTACAAGACAAGAAGACAGGAGAAATCAGGATCAGTGTGGACCTCCGAAAGTTGAATGATGCCTTCATGCATGACCCTTTCCCTACACCATTCATAGACGAAATGTTGGATAATGTGGGAGGCCAGGAAGTATATTCTTTTACAAATGACTTTTCGGGATACCATCAGATCCGCATTGCCAAGGAGTACCATCATAAGACTACGTTTGCCACATAGTGGGGATCCTACCAATATACAGTAATTCCATTTGGATTGAAGAACGCCCCAGCCATCTTTTCTTGTGTAATGTCCCCAAGGCCGAGCCCTGTTGTAAATCATGTCTATGAAGTATAAAGATTGCATTATGAATTGTAATTATGTTTTATAGGATGGTGAGCCAAGTTTATATAAGATGGTGGGCTTATGTGTTATTAGGCCAGAGAGCCTAAGTGTTAAGGTCGGGAGCCTGCTTTTGTATATGTAATCGTGCAGAACATTAATAAAAATATAAACACCACTGCATGCAGAACGACCACGATGAATGAGTGATGGGGGACTGAGCTTCCATAGAGTGGGTAAGAGATTAGGGGCTGGAAGGTTGGAAAGAGAGGCTAAGTGTTGAGCCTAGGGGCTTAAGTCCTTGGGAATAATATTTTAATATTATTCCAAAAGCCATGTGAAATATATGTTTTGTCCTAAGTTCCTAGAGAGGAACGCATGTTGATGGAGTCCATGTAGCTTCATCGGTGACATGTGTCGACCGAGGCACATGTAGTTAAAAACTGCAGAAGTCAGTAGTGGAGGGGGTCGCTCCTCATCCAATCATCCTTTGTGTCTGATTTTCGGATACCCTCACGCAGCTCTGAGAACTAGAAAACCAAGACATCTTCCTGAAGACCAAAACATCATCTGTCTAATTTTGTTATTAGTCTATGTTTTCCCTTGACATACATATGCACCATTGAGAGAATTGGCCAGGAGGGGAAAGTTGACTTGTGAGTTCTAGAGCGCAGTCTATCCGCCATTGCAGAACTGAATCCGTACCCGATCTGTCTGTAGGTTGTTGTTTTCTATTTTCCTGAGTGGGGTTGTGTTGTGGTTATTCTCACCATGCGGGAATTGAGTCAGAAGGGGCTGAAGAACTGGATTTTAAGGCCCTTAGTTGAAGAGGCAGTCTGTCAGGCCTATGAGAAGTTATTTCCAGGTGAAGGAGTCTGTTGGGAAGTGGTATTCTTCTAGAGAGAGTCCAGCACCAGCTACAGAGCTCTAAGACTTCCTGATCTGGCCTATTGCCGAGACCTAGAGAGGGAGGTGAAGAAATGATGGACTGTGCTTGTGAAGGTGTATACTCTCAGGTGGAACAGGCATGTGGGGAATGAGAGTCCTTGAGTAGTGGGCGTAAGAAGGCATCCTGGGAAGAATCCTTCTGGTTATTCTGTCTAGTTTTCCCTGTAACCTCATCCTAGACTAAGATTCCTTGCCTTGGGTGGAGCTTAGTCCCAGCTCGAGGGTGACCCACTACTGAGCATGATGAATAGCATGGTCTAAGGCTGGGAGGTTCGTGGAAGGCCTACACGTGGTTGGTGGAATTACCACNTACATATTTAACCATTTAAAAGAACATATCCTCACACATAAGCATTTACAAGAAGATACATAAATTTGGCACATAAACTATCTTGCATATTTTAACACATGAAGAAAGGTCCTATAACGTTTATTTTTAATGAAGTAGAGGGTGCTTTCATAGCATAAAAAGTCATCCTTCTATTTTCGGATCAATTTGGCCTCAGGAACGCTGAGCCCCTTGAAGCAAGTTAACCTTCCCTGGTGCGAAGTATGCAGAAACCAACATTGCCCTGGTGACTGCTATTATATGCAGAAGTATGTTTAGACACCCAAAAATGTGTACTGCACATTCTGTAAGTCTGTAGGGCATGATGATAAAGATTGTAGTGATTTTGACCTGATGCATGAAATATCAAGGGACATATACAAGATCCAAGGCGAAGTACACTAAGAAGGAAACAATGCACAATATAATTCTCCCGGAAGAGGAAGTTTCAATCCTCATGGTGGATATAGAGGATGAGGACAAGGAGGAGGTATGGGTCAAGGATGAGGACAAATAATCTGTTACAATTGTGTGCAACCAAGACATTAAGCGAGGGACTGCCAAAACCCTTGCATAACCCGCAGTTATTGCAATTCCTTTGAGTATGTCATCGAGGACTACCCTTTGCTGCTAGCTAAGATTCAGGAAATATGAGGACATCAACAAAACCCGCAAGTGCGACTGATATATGTTGAACCTCGCGGAGTAGACCCTAGAGTCGTTGTTATCACTCGAGGAGGCACTGCTACAAGAGAAGACAGAGAATCCCAATGAAAGACTACAGACAACCACAGAGTCGGGAAAGCTACAAAGAATACCCCAACGTTCGATGCTAAGAAAGAATGACAGATATTTGAGGAGGCAAGAAAAGAGTTCACAGGAGATAAAGGGTCTTCATCAAAGAAACAACTAAAAATCAAATAATATGGCATGCATTAGGCATTTGATCCTTTTGTGTCACCAATAGAAGGGAAATAGGTAAGCAAACTCATGGAATTTTTGTGCACTTGTGTTAAGTTGATTCAAGATAAAAGCGTTGTACAAGAATTACAAGATTTAATCAAGAAGTATGATCTAGGAAAGATAGAATACATACTGAATAGGGCAGTGCAAAAAATTAGAAAAAGGAGAAGGACAAATAAAGAATTACACCTGAATGCTCAAATAGGAGAATATGATATAGACTATGTGGTCCTTGACTTAGGGTCGGAGGTCAATGTCATGGCTAAGCAAACCTGGGCATTGATGGGAAAACCAAAGTTGATATATTCCCATATTAGGCTTAGAATGGTTAATCAGCAAGGTGTTTTCCCATTTGGACGATTGGAGCATGCCCCTGTGGACATCGATGGAGTTAGAACCTTTGCAGATTTTGAAGTAATTGAAATTGTTGATGACAACTACCCTTATCTTGCATTATTAGAAATTGATTGAGCCTTTAACAATTCTACTGTTGTTGATCTAAAGAAGAGGTGTATGAAATTTGAAAGAAATTTCCTTAGGGTCATTGCACCTTTAGATCCATATGAGGGTCCTCGATACACAGAGCCTATCATAGAAGAAGACCACGCGTATGAACTGGAAAGCATCTACAAACTAACAACCAAACAACAGGATTATATCAATCCTACAACCGATGGAAATCTTAGTTAGCTAAGTGACATTGCATTTTCATCAGACTCAAAAGAAGCATTGGAGAGCTGGCATAACCATATTTATGAAGTCTCTACCATAAGATGTGCTAGAATAACGAGAGAGGTTCACTAGATTGGCACAACAGTGAGTAATTTACCCACATTTGAGGGGCTGAACTCTTTAGAAAACTTCTTATTAGAGTTTGAGACAAGTTGACCAACACAACAGAGGCTGTTGGCAATGGATGAGGCCATGAAAGCTACACCAGCAAGATGGTGGGGGATGCACAAAGGAAACATCACAGACTGGACACAATGTCAAACATTGATGACAATGCGGTTCTCAACACAAGTAGGAAGCTGCGAAGTGAGATACATAGGTCGAAGCTTCCCAAAGGACCATGTGCAAAGCTATGAAGAGGTCGGGAGTGACATTCCTCAAGAAAAATGGGTGCACAGATTCATTAACATGCTGGACACAATCCCTATCAACTGGTACCTTCAAGCGGAGCTGCGCCTCATCACTTCAGATTGGGAAGGTATGATCCAAAATTTTGTAGCCACCTTTTTTTTTTGAAAGTGAAATTCCTTCAGTAGACCAAGCATTATATATTATGAGACAAAAAGTATTTAAGGAGTTAGTTGGCCTCCCTTGGGAGCTAGAAGAGGATGAATTGACCGCGCCATTCCAAAAATTGCAAGGATGATACAACATTAATGCCAATGAAGATGATGATCTAAGGAAGGTAAACATAGCTGAGACAGAAGGCCAAAGAAATGTGGAAGGACCAGAAGTTGAGCTTCCATTCATAGAACAACTGATCAAAATAAAGAAAGTCAATATTGGGACAGAGGAGACACTGAATCTTGCCAATGTCAGAGATTATTTGGATGTTGATACCATTGACAAGATTACAGAGTTATTGCATGAATATCAATACTTGTTCCCGAACAAGTTCACTGGTATGAAGGGAATCAAAGGGCATATGGGTGAGATGAGAATACCTTTGAAAATAGATGTGAAGCTAGTCAAGCACAGTCCTTATAGACTGAACCTGAAATACAAGGAAAAAGTGAAGATCGAGCTCGACAAAATGCTGGAAGCAGGGATTATTGAACTTATCGAAGAGTCAGAGTGGATCATCCCTATGGTGGCACAAGACAAGAAGACATGAGAAATAAGGATCTGTGTGGACCTCAGAAAGTTGAATGATTCCTGCCTGCATGACCCTTTCCCTACACCATTCACAGACGAAGCGTTGGATAACGTGGGAGGCCAGGAAGTATATTCTCTTACAGACGACTTTTTGGGATAACATGAGATCTGCAATGCCAAGGAAGACCGTCATAAGACTATGTTCACCACAGAGTGGGGATCCAACCAATATATAGTAATGCCATTTGGATTGAAGAACACCCCAACCATATTTTTAAGGGTGGTGGTTGAAGCGTTCAAAGAATTTTTTCATAAATTTTTAAAATCATACTTTGATGACTGTACTATTTTTAGTTTGTTGAAAAATCATATTGACTGTCTAAGGCTAATGTTGGACAAATGCAGGCAGTGTTAAATTTCTTTGAATATGAATAAATTCATCTTCTTCTCACCATTTGGAGTACTATTAGGTCATATTGTATGCAAGCAGGGGTTGCAGGTTGACCCATCTAAAATTGCAATTATAGTTGATTTTCCACCTCCTACTTTAGTCAAACAATTGCGCATTGCACTGGTCCATACTGGATATTACAGGAAATTTATCAAAGGATATGCCCAAATTACAACACCAATGGAGAAGCTGTTGAAGAAGGAATTCCAGTATGAGTGGATAGATGAATGTCAGCAGAGCTTCGACACATTGAAACAAAAGATGGTTACAACACCCATTCTGGTTTTTCCAGATTGGAGCAAAGAATTTCATGTGCATGTCGATGCATCTTCTCTTGCATTAGGAGCAGTAATGGCACAACTTGGAGAAGGGGAAATTGATCATCCATTATCTTTTCCAGCAGAAAGCTATCCACAACCGAAGTTAATTACACCACTACAGAGAGAGAGGGACTAGCCATGGTGTATGCACTGCAAAAATTCTGCCACTACTTGTTGGTAGGACACTTTAAAATGTTTACTGATCACTCCACGCTGAAGTACCTAGTCAACAAGCCAGTGTTGGGGGGGAAAATATGAATATGGATTCTACTGTTTCAAGAATATGATTTTGAGATCATAGCTATGTCAGGAAGAATGAACAAGGGTCCAGACCACTTATCAAGGTTGGAACATGGCGAAGAACCTAATAGTTTGGAGGATACATTACCGAAGGCCTAGCTGCTTGTCATTAGAAATATTGATGACCAATTCGCAGACATATTCCAGTTCTTGTCAACAAGAATGGCTCCAAGTGAGTATACAATTCCTCAAAAGAAACAACTAGTGGTGCGTGCTACAGATTTTTCACTTATAGTTGGACAACTGTACAAAATGGGACCGGATGAAATATTATGTTAGCGTGTTATGGAGACATAGCGATCAATGATCCTCGAAGAAGCTCATGAAGGCATCACAGGAGGACATTACACAGGGAAAGAAACTTCACAGAAGGTTCTGCGAGCTGGCCTTTGGTGGCCTACGTTACACAGAGATGCTCAAGAGTATGCCAGAGCATGTGATATATGCCAGAGAATTGGAAAACCATCCCGAAGAGATGATATGCCACTAGCACCGCATATTACCCTACAAGCATTTGAAAAGTGGGCCATTGACTTCGTGGGACCTATAAACCCACGAGGAAAGCGCACAGGAGCAATCTACGTTATTATTATGACAAAATACTTAACCCAATGGGTCGAAGCCAAAGAAGTCAAGGACTATAGTGGAATTATAGATGCACGTTTTATATTAGATGACATAATAACCAGGTTTGGATGCCCTAAGGTCCTGACGAGTGATCAAGGTAGACACTTCATCAATAACACAGTTGAAGCCCTGACTGAAGAATTTGCCATCCACCATCAGAAGAGTACTCCTTACCATCCGCAAGCAAATGGAACGGTTAAAGCATTAAACAAGATCTTGGAGATAGCATTGACAAAGATTTGTAGCGTGAACTGGGATGACTGGTATTTAAGAGTACCAACAGTACTCTGGGCTTATAGAACCACTTGCAAGAAATTAATAATGTAGACCCCCTTCAAGTTGGTTTATGGTCTTGAAGCTATTGTCCTGATGGAATACTTAGTACCACACCTAAGAATTGTGGCATTTACAGACAAGGATGATACCGATGTTGTTCGCGAGAGGCCTGCATAGTTGGTTGAACTAGAAGAAGTGAGATTCATTGCAGGATTCCATCAGCAAGTTCAGGAGGAACGAGAAAAGGCCTATCATGACAGTAACATCAAGAAGAATACATTCAAGCAAGGTGATTTAGTACTGATGTATGACAATAAGTTTATCAAACACCCTGGGAAGTTTAGAACGCATTGGATTGGACCATATGAGATTGCCTATGTTACGAAAGGAGGAGTTGCACAGCTGAAGACATTGAAAGGAAACTGGAAGGAAGGATTGGTGAATGGGAGTCGGCTGATGTTATACTATGATAACCAGCTGCCTCACAGCTCTCAATAAAAGCATGAGGAAAAGGGTCCAGGTACTAGGTGCATTTGAAACTGGGTACCAGACATAGAAAAGATAGTTTTCAGAAGGATGGAAAGGAAGCATAAAGCAGAAAGCAAGGGCTGCACTGCACAGTCCAATGTCGAAGTAAAAAAAAAAGGATCAGATCTGAAGTGCCTCGGGACGATTCACATGTGAGTGTTGGGGGCCTATTCGCCATTGGTTATGTAAGGAATCGAAGAACAAGGAAGGAAAGGTAAAAAGCAAGCTTCGCGGGAGACACAGTAACTGTCACTGAGTCGAAGTGAGAAAAAGAACAGGAAAGATGGAGTGAAGTGTAGAAAAGCAAGTCATTGGACGAGGAGATCGGGGATGATAGATCAACAAGGAAGAATGATCGTGGACAAATCAACAAGTAGAGAAAAGCCATCATTGGATGCTTTGGAGAACCACGCAATGAAGAAGGAAAGACAGGTTGGTGAAGCTCGGAAAAAGCGGGTCAAGTTGACCTAGGGTTTTAGACACCTAGGGTTTTGGCACCTAGGTTTCAGCCTAAGGCTATCGATGAGGGCTCGTAATGTATAAATAAAGGTCAAGAGGACCTGGGTGGGTTGTTGTTGGTCATTGAGGAGTGGGTTGATATTTTTTTTATAGCTCTAATGTGGAGAGGGAGGATTGTATTGTGAGATCTCTAGCTGTGTGCGAAGGTCAAGTCCTGCAGCTGGGTGCATAGGAAGGGGAGAGGGAGAGAGAGAGGAAAGAAGATCTACTAGCTGAGAGCACAGATAGGAAATGTATGATTTACCTTAATAAATCATAAGCACAGTTCTGTGGATGTATCCCTAGAGAGAGGGTGAACCACATATATTTTGTGTCGTATGTGTGATTGATTCTTGGATCTATGTCATTGTTATATTGTTATTTGCAGTCTTATTTTAGATCAGATCTATATCTGTGCAAGATAGACCTAGATGATAAGTGATATATGAATGTTGTATTGTTGTTTTGATAGATCCACTTGATATTCCCCTGGTTGTAGACATTCTTGTCCTGCAACCCCCCCTTATAACTTCTTTAGGTGAGATTGCATTTGCTTCATAGGTGCTGCCAAAAGGGCTAGTAGCTAGGGCTTGTTGGTGCACTCTTGGAGTGAACCTCGGGTCTACCCCTGTGCCAACAAATGGTTCAGTTGTTGGGAAAATAATCTATGTAAGGGAATGTCAAGGTGGTTCCCATCGAAGACAGAGATTCAGAAGTGGATAGAGGATCAAGAGAGGGACTTCGTTGAAGCCCAAAACAAGAACCCTAGTCTAAGTACTGAAGTTTGGCTGTAGAGACACATCTTCACCGATATTCATGAGATCTTCTTTGGAGGAATCCATCAAGAGATATATGAGTGGTTAGCTAGGTTAACCGATACCCAGTTCGAGATCAGATCTAGAACTCCTGTGGTATGGACGTTGTAGTTGATTAAGAAGGTTAAGAGAGTCAAGAACGTTGTATCAAGGGCTATATATCACTTGTTTGATAGTACCATTGGAGGGTATATCACCAAATTTGTTGTTGAGAGAACAAAATCATATAGCTAGGCTGAGAGATACTTCTTCAAAGGACCTAGAGGAAAATGTTTACAATTTTTGAAGCTAAGAATCAAGATGTTGTTGCATGAAAAGAACATCTTGAAGATACAATAGATTGGTTGGATTCAAAACGGTTAATGTTCAAGAATTCAGACAGTGACAGCGACACAGAGGATAGACATACGCGTAGTGGGAAAGTATTTCAAGGGGTTCACCTTGAGAACCTGTTCAAGAAAAACTATGGAGATGAAGGTTTCTATAGTGGAGAAGAGGAATATCTGATAGCCAAAGAACATTCAGAACCCACCAGAGAAGAGGAAGAGGAAGATGAAGAACTTTGCTAGAGTGAGCCAGAAACATACGAAACCACGCAGACCACTGAAGTAAGTAATATCAATCCTTCTGTTATTTTCAAAATGCTAAGTAATCTGAATATTTCGAATCACCAGAGTCCACAGATTACTATTACTAGTAGTTCAACATCTACTCAGACAAGAAACCTAGGCAACTCTATGGAAGACGAGATGAGGCTCCCTATATTCAAAGGAGATGAATCTAAATATCTTGATCAACAATGGTTCATGTGCGAGGCCGTATGGAGCATTAAAAATATTGCTGATGAAGATGTTAAAAGAAACCAGTTTAGCACTACGTTGAGGGATCGCATGCTGAGATGGTACATGAAGCTTGTCCAAGGACTTGCACAGCCTAAGACACTAAATGAGATCATGAACGCGCTGGTTGCAGAGTTTAAAAAGCCTAAGTCAAATTCACAGTGTATTACTGAGCTAAAGGAGATCAAATAGAAGGTAGTTGAACTTGTTTGAGAGTTCGATCAAAGATTCAAGACCCTAACAGGCCGAATGATTTTTAAGATCCCAGATGAACAGAACAAAGAATGGTTCATCACTTCTCTCTTACCACATATCAGAGTTCCCCTGATGCAGTAGAAGATTTCATTGCAGGTAGAAGCTTTGGAGATCGCCATGAAGCTTGAATGAACACCTATGGGAGAATCTAGCTCAGGCATGAGCCAGATCTTGAGCTAGCTGACTAGTTTGTCTTTGCAGGTTGAGGATATGAAGAAGGACAGGGGGAAGGAAAAAAGAGAAGATATATGGTGTGTAATATGCAGATCTGAAGGTCATGATAAAGAATACTATCCCATGTTTCATGAATATTTGGCCTCAAGAACACTGAGCCCCTTGAAGCAAGTTAACCTGCCTTGGTGTGAAGTATTTAGAAACCAACATCACCCTCGTGAGTGCTATTATATGCAGAAGTATATTCATACACCCAAAAAATTGTACTACACATTTTGTAAGTCCGTATGGCACAATGATAGAGATTGTAGGTATTTTAACCTGATGCATGAAATATCAAGGGACATATACAAGATCCAACGCGAAGTACACCAAGAAGGAAACAATGCACAATATAATTCTCCAGGAAGAGGAAGTTTCAATTCTCTCGGTGGATATAGACGATGAGGAGGAGGAGGAGGTATGGGTCGAGGTCAAGGACAAATAATCTATTACAATTGCATGCAACTAGGACATTTAGCGAGGGACTGCTAGAACCGTTGCACAACCTACAGTTATTGCAATTCCTTCAAGCATGTCATCGAGGACTACCCTTTGTTGCTAGCTAAGCTTTAGGAAAGATGAGGACCTCAGTAAAACCTGCAAGTGCAACTGATATATGATGAACCTCGCGGAGCAGACCCTAGAGTCATTGTTATCACTCGAGGAGGCACTGGTACAAGAGAAGATAGAGAAGCCTAATGAAAGACTGTAGACGACCATAGAGTCAGGAAAGCTATAGAGAAGACCCCAATGTTCGATGCTAAGAAAGAAAGATAGATATTTGAGGAGGCAATAAAATATTTCAAAGGAGATCAAGGGTCTTCATCAAAGAAACAACCATAAATCAAAGAATATGGCATGCCTCAGACATTTGATCTGTCTGCGTCCCAAACAAAAGGGAAAGATGTAAGAAAACTCATGGAATTTTTATGCACTTGTGTTAAGTTGATTCAAGATAAAAGCATTGTACAAGAATTACAAGATTTAATCAAGCAGTGAGCTAGGAAAGATAGAATCCTTCTTGAATAGGGCAGTGCACCAAATTGGAAGAAGGAGAAGGGCAAATAAAGAATTACACCTAAATGCTCAAATAGGAGAATATGATATAGACTATGTGGTCCTCAACTTAGGGTCGAAGGTCAATGTCATGAATAAGAAAACCTGGGCACTGATGGGAAAACCGAAGTTGATCTATTCCCCTATCAGGCTTAGAATGGCTAATCAGCAAGGTTTCAGCCCATTTGGACAATTGGAGCATGTCCCTGTGGACATCAATGGAGTTAGAACCTTTGCATATTTTTAACTAATTGAAATTGTTGATGACAACTACCCTTATCCTGCATTATTAGGAATTGATTGGTCTTTCGACAATTCTACTGTTGTTGATCTAAAGAAGAGGCATATGAAATTTGAAAGAAATGGCCTTAGGGTCATTGCACCTTTAGATCCAGATGAGGGTCCTCAATACACAAAGCCTATCAGAGAGGAAGACCACGCGTACGAACTGGAAAACATCTACAAACTAACAGCCAGACAACAGGATTATATCAATTCTACAGTTGATGGGAATTTGAGTTGGTGAAATGACAACACATGTTCATCAGACTCAAAAGAAGCACTGGAGAACTAGAAGAACTAGATGTATGAAGTCTCTACCAGAAGATGTGCTAGACTAACTAGAGAGGTTCACTAGATCGGCACAACAGTGAGTAACTTACCCACATTTGATGGGTTGAACTCTTTAGAAAACTTCTTATCAAAGTTTGAGACAATTGTACCAACACAATAGAGGTTGTTGGCAATGGATGAGGCCACGAAAGCTACAACAGCAAGATGGTGAGGGGCACACAAAGGAAACATCACAGGCTGGACACAATGTTGAACATTGATGACAATGCGGTTCTCAGCATGAGTAGGAAGCTGCAAAGTGAGATACATAGGTCGAAGCTACCCAAAGGACTATGTGTGAAGCTATGAAGAGGCCCGGAGTAATATTTCTTGAGAAAAATGGGTGCACAGATTCATTAACATGCTGGACACGATCCCTATCAACTGGTACCTTCAAGTGGCGCTACGTCTCGTCACTTCAGATTGGGAAGGTATGATCCAAACTTTTGTAGCCACCTTTTTGTTTGAAGGTGAAATTCCTTCAGTAGACTAAGCATTACATATTGTGAGACATAAAGTATTTAAGGAGGCATCTGGGCCCCCTTTGGAGAAGGAAGAGGATGAATGGACCGCACCATTCCAGAAATTGCAAGGATTTTACAACATTGATGCCGATGAAGATGATGATCTGAGGAAGGTAAACATCATTCAGATAGAAGGCCACATAAATGTGGAAGGACCAGGAGTTGAGCTGCCATTCATAGGACAACCGATCAAAATAAAGAAAGTCAATATTGGCACAAAGGAGACCCCAAAGCTTGCCAATGTCGAAGATTATTGGGATGTTGCTACCATTGACAAGATTATAGAGTTATTGCACGAATATCAGGACTTGTTTCCTACCAATTTCCCTGATATGAAGGGAATCAAAGGGCTTATGGGTCAAATGAGAATACCTTTGAAACTAGATGCGAAGCCAGTCAAGCAAAGACCTTACAGACTTAACCCGAAATACAAGGAAAAAGTGAATATCGAGCTCGATAGAATGCTGGAAGCAGGGATTATTGAACCTTTCGAAGAGTTGGAGTGGATCATCCCTATGGTGGTACAAGACAAGAAGACAGGAGAAATCAGGATCAGTGTGGACCTCAGAAAGTTGAATGATGCGTTCATGCATGACCCTTTCCCTACACCATTCATAGACGAAGTGTTGGATAATGTGGGAGGCCAGGAAGTATATTCTTTTACAAATGACTTTTCGAGATACCATCAGATCCGCATTGCCAAGGAGTACCATCATAAGACTACGTTTTCCATAGAGTGGGGATCCTACCAATATACAATAATTCCATTTGGATTGAAGAACGCCCCAACCATCTTTTCTTGTGTAATGTCCCCAAGGCCGAGCCCTGTTGTAAATCATGTCTATGAAGTATAAAGATTGCATTATGAATTGTAATTATGTTTTATAGGCTGGTGAGCCAAGTTTATATAAGATGGTGGGCTTATGTGTTATTAGGCCAGAGAGCCTAAGTGTTAAGGTCGGGAGCCTGCTTTTGTATATGTAATCGTGCAGAACATTAATAAAAATATAAACACCACTGCATGCAGAACGACCACGATGAATGAGTGATGGGGGACTGAGCTTCCATAGAGTGGGTAAGAGATTAGGGGCTGGAAGGTTGGAAAGAGAGGCTAAGTGTTGAGCCTAGGGGCTTAAGTCCTTGGGAATAATATTTTAATATTATTCCAAAAGCCATGTGAAATATATGTTTTGTCCTAAGTTCCTAGAGAGGAACGCATGTTGATGGAGTCCATGTAGCTTCATCGGTGACATGTGTCGACCGAGGCACATGTAGTTAAAAACTGCAGAAGTCAGTAGTGGAGGGGGTCGCTCCTCATCCAATCATCCTTTGTGTCTGATTTTCGGATACCCTCACGCAGCTCTGAGAACTAGAAAACCAAGACATCTTCCTGAAGACCAAAACATCATCTGTCTAATTTTGTTATTAGTCTATGTTTTCCCTTGACATACATATGCACCATTGAGAGAATTGGCCAGGAGGGGAAAGTTGACTTGTGAGTTCTAGAGCGCAGTCTATCCGCCATTGCAGAACTGAATCCGTACCCGATCTGTCTGTAGGTTGTTGTTTTCTATTTTCCTGAGTGGGGTTGTGTTGTGGTTATTCTCACCATGCGGGAATTGAGTCAGAAGGGGCTGAAGAACTGGATTTTAAGGCCCTTAGTTGAAGAGGCAGTCTGTCAGGCCTATGAGAAGTTATTTCCAGGTGAAGGAGTCTGTTGGGAAGTGGTATTCTTCTAGAGAGAGTCCAGCACCAGCTACAGAGCTCTAAGACTTCCTGATCTGGCCTATTGCCGAGACCTAGAGAGGGAGGTGAAGAAATGATGGACTGTGCTTGTGAAGGTGTATACTCTCAGGTGGAACAGGCATGTGGGGAATGAGAGTCCTTGAGTAGTGGGCGTAAGAAGGCATCCTGGGAAGAATCCTTCTGGTTATTCTGTCTAGTTTTCCCTGTAACCTCATCCTAGACTAAGATTCCTTGCCTTGGGTGGAGCTTAGTCCCAGCTCGAGGGTGACCCACTACTGAGCATGATGAATAGCATGGTCTAAGGCTGGGAGGTTCGTGGAAGGCCTACACGTGGTTGGTGGAATTACCACNCATGATTGAAGTGGAAGGTATGATTAACAACCAACCATTTATTATTTTAATTGATTCAGGGGCTAGCCATAGTTATGTAGATCCTATGGTGGTGGAAATTTTTCATTTATTAAGAAGAAAACATGAAAAGTCTTGGTTAGTTCAGTTGGCTACATGAACCAAGAGGAAAGTCACTGAGTTGGTTAAGTCCTGTCTTGTGGACATGAAGGGATTGAGCACAAAGGATGAATTGGATATTCTTCCTTTAGGCTCTTATGATTGTTTAATTGGGATGGACTGGTTGGACTAGCACCATGCCCTCCTAGACTATCGTAACAAGGAATTTACATGCCTGGATGAGGAGGGGAATCGAAAAATAGTCCAAGGAATTCCCAGATCTATGGTTGTTAGAGAAATCTCAACAATGCAGTTGAAAACATGCTACATGAAAGGTTGCCAATTGTTTGCAGCCCATGTGGAGGAAGAATCTAGAGATGAAGTCACCATGCGGTACTAACAGAGTTTGAACATGTATTTCAGGAGGTACCCAGACTACCTCCGAAGAGAGATATCGATTTCTCTATAAATTTGATGCTTGGAGTAGCTCCAATGTCGAAAGCTCCTTATAGAATGAGTACGCCAGAGCTGAAAGAGTTGCAATTGCAGATTGAAGAGCTTCTAAAGAAGGGGTACATTCACCCAAGAGTGTCACCTTGGGGTGCCCTGGTCCTTTTCGTGAAGAAGAAGGATGAGAGGTTGAGGTTGTGCATTGATTTCAAACAATTGAACAAAGTAATTGTCAAGAACAAGTATCCTCTGCCAAGGATCGACGATCTTTTCAATTAGTTGAAAGGTGAAAAATTATTTTCAAAGATAGATCTCAGATCGGGATATCACTAGGTAAGAATAAAGGATGAAGACATCATCAAGAATACCTTTAGAACAAGGTATGGTCATTACAAGTTCACAGTGGTACCGTTTGGGTTGTCGAATGCACCTGTTATTTTTATGTGCTTGATGAATGGTGTATTCAGGGACTATCTAGAGAAGTTTGTCATAGTATTCCTAGATGACATTTTGGTGTATTCAAAGTCAGAGGAAGAGCATGAACAACACCTGAGGATGGTGCTACAAGTGTTGAGAGAACACCAGCTATATGCCAATTTGAGAAAATGCTCGTTTTATCAAAGGAAAATCCATTACTTGGGGCACATTATTTCAGAAGAAGGGATCATCGTGGATCCTAAGAAGGTTGAGGCCATCAGAGAATGGTTAGTGCCAAGGAATGTGGCGGAAGTTAGATCCTTTATGGGTCTAGTGGGCTATTATAGAAGTTTTATCGCAGGGTTCTCAAAGATAGCTCACCCTATCACTTCCTTGCAAAGGAAGGAGGAAAAGTTTCAGTGGACTAAAGAGTGTGAGAAAAGTTCCCAACGATTGAAGCAGTTGTTAACCAGCGCTCCAATATTTAGGATTGCAGATCCAAATGAGGATTTTGTGTTGTGCACAGATGCATGTAAAGAAGGGTTGGGAGGAGTTCTCAGTCATAATGGATTTGTAATCTGTTATGAGTCCAGGAAGCTGAAAGAGCATAAAAAGAATTATGCCACTCACTATTTGGAGTTGGCAGCAATCGTTCATGCTCTGAGGAAATGGAGGCATTACATCATGGGAAGGAGGTTTGAACTCAGAATAGACCATAATGGTTTGAAATATTTGTTTGATCAGCCAACCTTAAACGCTAGACAAAGTAGGTGGCTGGAATTTCTGTGTGAGTANCATGATTGAAGTGGAAGGTATGATTAACAACCAACCATTTATTATTTTAATTGATTCAGGGGCTAGCCATAGTTATGTAGATCCTATGGTGGTGGAAATTTTTCATTTATTAAGAAGAAAACATGAAAAGTCTTGGTTAGTTCAGTTGGCTACATGAACCAAGAGGAAAGTCACTGAGTTGGTTAAGTCCTGTCTTGTGGACATGAAGGGATTGAGCACAAAGGATGAATTGGATATTCTTCCTTTAGGCTCTTATGATTGTTTAATTGGGATGGACTGGTTGGACTAGCACCATGCCCTCCTAGACTATCGTAACAAGGAATTTACATGCCTGGATGAGGAGGGGAATCGAAAAATAGTCCAAGGAATTCCCAGATCTATGGTTGTTAGAGAAATCTCAACAATGCAGTTGAAAACATGCTACATGAAAGGTTGCCAATTGTTTGCAGCCCATGTGGAGGAAGAATCTAGAGATGAAGTCACCATGCGGTACTAACAGAGTTTGAACATGTATTTCAGGAGGTACCCAGACTACCTCCGAAGAGAGATATCGATTTCTCTATAAATTTGATGCTTGGAGTAGCTCCAATGTCGAAAGCTCCTTATAGAATGAGTACGCCAGAGCTGAAAGAGTTGCAATTGCAGATTGAAGAGCTTCTAAAGAAGGGGTACATTCACCCAAGAGTGTCACCTTGGGGTGCCCTGGTCCTTTTCGTGATGAAGAAGGATGAGAGGTTGAGGCTGTGCATTGATTTCAAACAATTGAACAAAGTAACTGTCAAGAACAAGTATCCTCTGCCAAGGATCGACGATCTTTTCAATTAGTTGAAAGGTGCAAAAATATTTTCAAAGATAGATCTCAGATCGGGATATCACTAGGTAAGAATAAAGGATGAAGACATCATCAAGAATACCTTTAGAACAAGGTATGGTCATTACGAGTTCACAGTGGTACCGTTTGGGTTGTCGAACGCACCTGCTATTTTTATGTGCTTGATGAATGGTGTATTCAGGGACTATCTAGAGAAGTTTGTCATAGTCTTCCTGGATGAAATTTTGGTGTATTCAAAGTCAGAGGAAGAGCATGAACAAAACCTGAGGATGGTGCTACAAGTGGTGAGAGAACACCAGCTATATGCCAATTTGAGAAAATGCTCGTTTTATCAAAGGCAAATCCATTACTTGGGGCACATTATTTCAGAAGAAGGGATCATCGTGGATCCTAAGAAGGTTGAGGCCATCAGAGAATGGTTAGTGCCAAGGAATGTGGCGGAAGTTGGATCCTTTATGGGTCTAGTGGGCTATTACAGAAGTTTTATCGCAGGGTTCTCAAAGATAGCTCACCCTATCACTTCCTTGCAAAGGAAGGAGGAAAAGTTTCAGTGGACTAAAGAGTGTGAGAAAAGTTCCCAACGATTGAAGCAGTTGTTAACCAGCGCTCCAATATTTAGGATTGCAGATCCAAATGAGGATTTTGTGTTGTGCACAGATGCATGTAAAGAAGGGTTGGGAGGAGTTCTCAGTCATAATGGATTTGTAATCTGTTATGAGTCCAGGAAGCTGAAAGAGCATAAAAAGAATTATGCCACTCACTATTTGGAGTTGGCAGCAATCGTTCATGCTCTGAGGAAATGGAGGCATTACATCATGGGAAGGAGGTTTGAACTCAGAATAGACCATAATGGTTTGAAATATTTGTTTGATCAGCCAACCTTAAACGCTAGACAAAGTAGGTGGCTGGAATTTCTGTGTGAGTATGACTTTGAGATCAAGCATATCAAAGGAAAGGAGAATAAAGTGGTTGATGCACTCAGCAGGAGGGTGGATGAATTACATGCTACAACCATTATCATGTATCAGACTGATATCAAAAGCAGAATTCTGGAGGCTGAAAATGTAGATCTATAGTACAGAGAATTGGTTGCCAAGCTACAACAAGGTAAGATGCCACAGAAGATGGAAATTTATAAATTGGAAACCGATGGAATACTGTTGTACAAGAACAAAATTTTTGTACCCAATGTACAGTGCTTGAAACAGATGATTTTGCAGGAGATGCATAATGTGCCTTATGCAATGCACCATGGATATCAAAAAATAGTAGCAGTGGTCAAGAGCCATTACTTTTGGCTGGGTATGAAGAGAGAGATCATTGAATACATTGCCAAATGTATGGAGTGCCAAAAAGTTAAAGCAGAGCATAGGCACCCAGCAGGGTTGCTGCAACCTTTACCCATTCTTGAGTGGAAGTGGGAAGTGGTGACAATGGATTTTATTAGAGGATTTCCCAGAACAAGCAAGATGCATGATTTGATCATGGTAGTGGTGGACAAGCTTACAAAAGCTACCCATTTTATTCCACTGAAAACCACTCACAAGGCAACAGATGTTGCTGATATTTTCATGAAGGAAGTGACACGATTGCATGGAATTCCTAAAATGATTATGTCTGACAGAGACCTAAAATTCACCTTGAATTTATGGAAAGGATTTTTCAAAGGATTTAGAACTAATCTGAACTTTAGTACAACTTATCATCCTGAGTCTGATAGACAGATAGAGAGGGTGAATAGAGTAATAGAAGACATACTGAGAATGTATGTGATGGACAAACCATCAAGATGGGAAGACTACCTGCACTTGGTAGAATTCACCTACAACAATGGNAACCTTAAACGCTAGACAAAGTAGGTGGCTGGAATTTCTGTGTGAGTACGACTTTGAGATCAAGCATATCAAAGGAAAGGAGAATAAAGTGGCTGATGCACTCAGCAGGAGGGTGGATGAATTACATGCTACAACCATTATCATGTATCAGACTGATATCAAAAGCAGAATTCTAGAGGCTGAAAATGTAGATCTGTAGTACAGAGAATTGGTTGCCAAGCTACAACAAGGTAAGATGCCACAGAAGATGGAAATTTATAAATTGGAAACTGATGGAATACTGTTGTACAAGAACAAAATTTTTGTACCCAATGTACAGTGCTTGAAACAGATGATTTTGCAGGAGATGCATAATGTGCCTTATGCAAGGCACCATGGATATCAGAAAATAGTAGCACTGGTCAAGAGCCATTACTTTTGGCTGGGTATGAAGAGAGAGATCATTGAATACATCGCCAAATGTATGGAGTGCCAAAAAGTTAAAGCAGAGCATAGGCACCCAACAGGGTTGCTGCAACCTTTACCCATTCTTGAGTGGAAGTGGGAAGTGGTGACAATGGATTTTATTAGAGGATTTCCCAGAACAAGCAAGATGCATGATTTGATCATGGTAGTGGTGGACAAGCTTACAAAAGCTACCCATTTTATTCCACTGAAAACCACTCACAAGGCAACAGATGTTGCTGATATTTTCATGAAGGAAGTGACACGATTGCATGGAATTCCTAAAATGATTATGTCTGACAGAGACCTAAAATTCACCTTGAATTTATGGAAAGGATTTTTCAAAGGATTTAGAACTAATCTGAACTTTAGTACAACTTATCATCCTGAGTCTGATAGACAGATAGAGAGGGTGAATAGAGTAATAGAAGACATACTGAGAATGTATGTGATGGACAAACCATCAAGATGGGAAGACTACCTGCACTTGGTAGAATTCACCTACAACAATGGGTATCATGCATCGTTGAAGATGAGACCATTTGAAGCACTTTATGGAAAAAAGTGAAATACTCCAGTGAGCTGGGATAATACAACTGATAGAGCAGTAGTTGAGCCAGAGTTGCTCAAGGAGATGGAGGACCAAATGATAAAAATTAAGCAGAATTTGAAAGCTGCCCAGGATAGGCAGAAAATTTATGTTGATAAGAACAGAACCCACAGAGAGTTAAAAGTGGGTGATCATGTTTTCCTGAAAGTGAAAGCTAATAGGAGTTCCCTGAAGCTAGGAAGTTGCGCCAAGTTGGCAACCAGATTTTGTGGGCCATTTGAAATCCTGGAAATGATTGAGCCAGTTGCATATATGCTTGAATTACCTACATCTATGACTGTACATAATGTGTTTTATGTTTCATTGCTTAATAAATATATACCAGATGCTAATCATGTTATCGATTGGAATGTGATTCAGGTGGAACAAGAAGGTGTCCTGCAAGTGCATCCTGTGCGCATATTGGACAGGAAAAACAAAAAGCTCCAGAATCGAGCTATAGGACTTGTAAAGGTATAGTGGACTTGGTACGGTCCTGAGGACACGACATGGGAGCATGAAGATGTTATGCGAGCAAAGTACCCACATCTTTTTGAAAATTTTGAAAAGCTTGCAGATGCAGTGTAAAGTTACATTGAGGACAGTGCAAAAATAAGGGGAGGGGATTGTAATGTCCCCAAGGCCTAGCCTTGTTGTAAATCATGTCTATGAAGTATAAAGATTGCATTATGAATTTTAATTATGTTTTATAGGCCGATGAGATAAGTTTATATATATGCTGGTGGGCTTATGTGTTATTAGGCCAGAGAGCCTAAGTGTTAAGGCTGGGAGCTTGCTTTTGTATATGTAATCATGAAAAACATTAATAAAAATATAAACACTGCTACGTGCAAACCGAACATGATGAATGAGTGATGGGGGAATAAGATTCCATAGAGTGGGTAAGGGATTGGGGGTTGGAAGGTTGGAAATAGAGGCTAAGTGTTGATCCTAGGGGCTTAAGTCCTTGGGAATAATATTTTAATATTATTCCAAAAGCCATGTGAAATATATGTTTTGTCCTAAGTTCTAGGAACGCATGCTAATGGAGTGCATGTAGATTCATGGGTGACATGTGTCAACCCAAGAACACGCAGTTAAAAACTGCAGAAGTCAGTCGTGGAGGGGGTCGCTCCACATTCCATCATCCTTTGCATCTAATTTTTGGATACCCTCATGCAGCTCTGAAAACCAGAAAACCGAGACGTCTTCCTGAAGACCAAAAAATCATCCATCTAATTTTGTTATTGGTATGTGTCTACCCTTTACATACCTATGCACCGTTGAGAGAAATGGCCAGGAGGGGAAAGTTGGCTTGTGAGTTCGAGAACCCAGTCTATCCGCCATTGCAAAACTGAATCCGTACCCGATCTATCTGTAGGTTGTTGTTTTATGTTTTCCTGAGTGGGGTTGTGTTGTGGTTATACTCACCATGTGGGAATTGAGTCGAAAGGGGCTGAAGAACTGGGTTTTAAGGCCCTTAGTTGAAGAGGCAGTCTGTCAGGCCTGTGAGAAGCTATTTCTAGGTGAAGGAGTCTACTGGGAAGTGGTATTCTTCTAGAGAGAGTCCAACACCAGCTACATAGATCTAAGACTTCCTGATCTGACCTATTGCTGAGATCCAGAGAGTGAGGTGAAGCACTGGTGGACTGTACTTGTGAAGGTGTATACTCCTGAGCAGAACATGCATGTGGGGAATGAGAGTCTGTGAGTAGTGGGCGTAAGAAGGCATCCTGGGAAGAATCCTTCCGGTTATTCTGTGAAGTTTTCCCTGTAACCTCA
Organism: Picea glauca; assembly: GCA_000966675.3. Classification (NCBI taxonomy): domain Eukaryota; kingdom Viridiplantae; phylum Streptophyta; class Pinopsida; order Pinales; family Pinaceae; genus Picea; species Picea glauca. The sequence goes on along the minus strand of JZKD02S1846371.1, from coordinate 55,089 downwards.
ACCTAGACTAGGATTCCTTGCCTTTGGTGGATCTCAGTCCCATCTCGGGGGTGACCCATTGCTAAGAATGATGAGCAACGTGGTCTAAGGCTGGGAGGTTCATGGAAGGAATGCACGTAGTTGGTGGAATTACCATGATTTCAAAGATAAGTATTAGCTTATGCTTAATATTATGTTTTGCATGCCTATGATGCTTATATGTATCATCTATTCTGTTTTGAATATGAATTATTGTTAATGCTAGGGATTATTTATGTTAGTAGTAATCTTGTGCTTAGTCTGAGTTAAATGTGTTTAATATGATTTAAATGCATGTTGTTAGTTAAGTATGAGAATGATGTTGTTTCTCATAGCAGTGTTTGCCCAACCAGTGGGATGATGTCCGAGGACGTTACAGTATGGTATGGGGCTGAAGAACTAGGTTTTAAGGCCCTTAGTTGAAGAGGCAGTTTGTCAGGCTTGTGAGAAGCTATTTCCAGGTGAAGGAGTCTACTGGGAAGTGGTATTATTCCAGAGAGAGTCCAACACCAACTACAAAGCTCTAAGACTTCCTGATCCAACATGTTACCGAGACCCAGAGAGGGAGGTGAAGCACTGATGGACTGTGCTTATGAAGGTGTATACTCCCGGGTGGAATAGGCATGTGGGGAATGAGAGTCCATGAGTAGTGGGTGTAGGAAGGCATCTTGGGAAGAATTCTTCCAGTTATTTTGTGCAATTTTCCCTGTAACCTCAGCCTAGACTAGGATTCCTTGCCTTGTGTGGAGCTTAGTCCCAGCTCAGGGGTGACCCACTACTGAGCATGATAAGTAGCATGGTCTAAGGTTGGGAGGTTCGTGGATGGCCTGCACGTGGTTGGTGGAATTACCACGGTTTCAAAGATATGTATCAGCTTATGCTTAATATTATGTTTTTCATGCCTGTGATGCTTATATGTATCATGTATTCTATTGTGCATATGAATTATTGTTAATGCTAGGGATTATTTATGTTAACAGTAATCTTGTGCTTACTCTTAGTTAAATGTGTTTAATATGATTTAAATGCATGTTATTAATTAAGTATGAGAATGATGTTGTTCCGCACAGTAGCATTTGCCCGACTAGTGGGATGACGGTCGGGGACGTTACATCCAGGGTGGTGGTCGAAGCGTTCAAAGAATTTTTGCATAAATTTTTAGAAGCATACTTTGATGACTTGACTTTTTTTAGTTCGTTGAAAAATCATATTGAATGACTAAGGATAATGTTGGAAAAATGCAAGCAGTGTCAAATTTCTTTGAATCTGAAGAAATGCATCTTCTTCTCACCATTTGGAGTACTGTTAGGTCATATTGTATGCAAGCAGGGATTGTTGGTTGACCCATCTAAAATTGCAATTATAGTTGATTTTCCACCTCCTACTTCAGTCAAACAACTGCGCACTACACTAGGCCATACTGGATATTACAGGAAATTTATCAAAGGATATGCCCAAATTACAACACCAATGGAGAAGTTGCTGAATAAGGACTGCCAATATGAGTGGACAGATGAATGTCAACAGAGCTTCGACACACTGAAACAGAAGATGGCTACAACACCCATTTTGGTTTTTCCAGATTGGAGAAAAGAATTCCATGTGCATGTCGATGCATCTTCTCTTGCATTAGGAGCAATACTGGCACAACCTAGAGAAGGGGAAATTGATCATCCATTAGCATTTTCCAGTAGAAATCTATCCACAACTGAAGTTAATTACACCACTACAGAGAGAGAGGGACTAGCCATGGTGTATGCATTGCAAAAATTCCGCCACTACTTGTTGGGTGGACATTTTAAAATGTTTACTGATCACTCTACACTGAAGTACCTAGTCAACAAGCCAATGTTGGGGGGGCGGATATGCAGATGGATTCTGCTATTTCAAGAATATGATTTTGAGATCATAGTTAAGCCAGGAAGAATGAACAAGGGCCCAAACCACTTATCAAGGTTGGAACATGGCAAAGAACCTACCAGTTTGGAGGATACATTACCGGATGCACAACTGCTCACCATTAGAAATATTGATGACCACTTCGTAGACATAGTCCAATTCCTGTTAACAAGAATGGATCCAAGTGAGTATACAATTCCTCAAAAGAAACAACTAGTGGTGCATGCTACAGATTTTTCACTTATAGCTGGACAACTGTATAAAATGGGACTAGATGAAATATTAAGGAGGTGTGTTATGGAGACAGAGCGACCACTGATCCTCGCAGAAGCTCATGAAGGCATCACAGGAGGACATTACGTAGGGAAAGAAACTACACAGAAGGTTTTGCAAGATGGCCTTTGGTGGCCTATGTTACACAGAGATGCTAAAGAGTATGCCAGAGCATGTGATGTATTCCAGAGAATTGGAAAACCATCTCGAAGAGATGAGATGCCATTAGCACCCCAGATGACCCTACAAGCATTTGAAAAGTGGGCCATTGACTTCATGGGACCTATAAACCCACCAGGAAAGCACATAGGAGAAAGGTACATTATTACTGTGATAGAATACTTAACCCGATGGGTCAAATGATGCAGGAGCATCGCAAGAAACCAGCCAAGCGAGCATGAAGGCATAATACAGCTGGAAAGCACAACACATGTTTTTCGCGTGTTGGAATGTTTTTGAAATATTAATGTAATAGCTAGAAGGCGTACCTTGGATTTATATCTTGGAGGATGTAAATAGATCATGCGTGATTTGCTCTCATCTGTCAATGTAAAAGGAATTTATGCCCAGTTAATGAAAGTAGGTAGATTTAAATTCCAGATTAGATAATTTTAGGAACATGAGGGAAAATGACTATAAACACCCTCATCTTTGTATCATTGTATCAATCAAAATTAGATCAATTAAGAACATTAGCATAGAGAATAGGAGAGCTATAGAAGAGAGTTGTAGAGAAGAACCCATGTACAAAAGTTTTGAATTAATACATGAAGCTTTGATTCAGATTCATGGTGTTACAATGCTTTTTGTGTATACATGCTAATTGATCTGCTTATGGTTGTTTTATTCTCTTTGTCATGCATTTGTTGTTATGATATGTATGTATGATTTCATGTTAAGTGTTTGAAGTCTAAGAGAAGAAAGAGAATGAGTTTCAATTTTTTCTCTTCCTGAGAGAGAATTCCCTGCAATAACTGTGGTGAAACGTCTGTAAGGAGTGCGTTGACGAGCGTTCAGAGTTTATCTCTGAAATCTTAGGAGGGATACCGTTGTTCTCATTAAAAGTGCAAGACAAGCACATAATTCGTGCAAGGTGTGCACAGGCTGGTCAAGACCTTAGAAATTATCAACTAAGGTTGAGAGATTGAAGGAATGTTGTTACAGAGAAAGTGCACAGAGTTGGGAGTTCAAGTACACTGAAGTATTTGAAGGATTGCCACAAGGAGTGCGTGTAGGAGTCTCCTTGAAGACCTGAGTTTGTAAAGAAAGATCAAAAGGGTTAGGGCCTTTGAATCATTCAAGAGAAAGAAAGAAGCTCAAGTCGTTGTGCAGAAGCTATGCCCCGGAGAAGGAACGCAGAGTCAATATTGAGCCAGAAGTTCTTGAGGAGGAAATTGAACAGTCGAAATTCTCTATGGAGAATCCCTGAAATAGCAAGGATCGTAGGATCCGGGAGAGCTGCGGGGAAGTTAAGCGATTGGAGGAATTCAGACTTCGAGAGGCAGTATCCAATATGGATCGTTGATTGTGACTGTCAGAACGTCTAGATCATTTCAACATTTTGGGAGTTGTAAGTCCAAAGTGTGGACGAAAACCTTGATTGCTCGAACTCCCGAAGTGCGAAGTGGATTATCGCATGTGAAGGCAAGGAGCAGAAATTTTAGTGTTTCAAAATTTCAGAGTTCGACATTTCAAGGGTCCTAAGGACAAGAGATCAGGATACAACAGAGTGAAAGACACGAAGTCGCAAGTCGCGACAGAACTTGATGTGAATTTCAGGATTTCAAAAAATCGAGATTCAGAATACTGGAAGTCTTGACGACAAGGAGTCATGGGCCTTTGTATTGAAAAACTCAGAGTTGAAAAACCCAAAAAATCCTTGAAGTGGCATTTCATCACTTCGGGGATCGGAGTTTCGGCTTTCACGTTGACAAGGATTCAGGACACTTCACATCAGGAATCCCGAAGTTGCGAAATGAAAAATATTTGTGAAGGTGTTTTGGCATTTCGATGTTTCAAAATTTGGGAATTTGGGATTTGTGGTGACAAGTGTTTTGGGATCAGGAGTTTCGAACTCCTGGTACCCGAAAACCCAAAATCACATGGGCGTTGGATTAGGAGGGTGACGGTCATCCACTGATTCTGTATAGATGCTATTTTAGAGTTCAGAACTTTGAAAGGATAGAGGAAATAGTGATAGGAGGATAGCTCATGTTCTGAAAGTTGGGAAAGGTGACAAGTGGCAAGAATCCACGTCAGAGACCGAGGACAATTGAGAGGAATGGTGGCAATTTTTCATCAACAGTTGGAGTCAGACTTCGTTGACTATTTCGGGGTTCGAGGATTGGAGAGTCAGGAAACCTCACGAAAGGATTCGCGAAATCACGAAGTCCGAAAACTTGAAAAGGTGAAAAACCCGGTGAGGAGCCAAAGATTGATGAACGTGTCAGAATTCAGAAATTTGGCACTTTAGGAGACAAGAGGTCGGGGTTCCTTGCTCTAGATTTCCTGAAGTCACGAAACTTGATACGGGAGAAGAGGAGGATGTGGTCAGAGATTTCGACGTTTCGACATTTAGGGTTTTGGCAAGTGGAAGAGTCGAGGATCTCGACATCAGGGATCGAGAAACCCCGAAACCTAAAGTCCTTTGTGGCTTGAATGAAGGGGTTGGTTAACCCTCAACATGGTTGTAGAAGAAGATCCTGAGCGGATCTCATCCCAAGGGCAGGGGGTCTGCGTCATCAAAGCCAGAGCAGTCAAGGACTATAATGCAACTACAACTATGTGTTTTATATTTGATGACATAATAACTAGGTTTGGATGCCCTAAGTTNAGAAGAGAGTTGTAGAGAAGAACCCATGTACAAAAGTTTTGAATTAATACATGAAGCTTTGATTCAGATTCATGGTGTTACGATGCTTTTTGTGTATACATGCTAATTGATTTGCTTATGGTTGTTTTATTCTCTTTGTCATGCATTTGTTGTTATGATATGTATGTATGATTTCATGTTAAGTGTTTGAATTCTAAGAGAAGAAAGAGAATGAGTTTCAATTGTTTCTCTTCCTGAGAGAGAATTCCCTGCAAGAACTGTGGTGAAACGTCTGTAAGGATTGCGTTGACGAGCGTTCAGAGTTTATCTCTGAAATCTTAGGAGGGATACCGTTGTTCTCATTAAAAGTGAAAGACAAGCACAGAATTCGTGCAAGGTGTGCACAGGCTGGTCAAGACCTTAGAAATTATCAACTAAGGTTGAGATATTGAAGGAATGTTGTTGCAGAGAAAGTGCACAGAGTTGGGAGTTCAAGTACAATGAAGTATTTGAAGGATTGCCACAAGGAGTGCGTGTAGGAGTCTCCTTGAAGACCTGAGTTTTTAAAGAAAGATCAAAAGGGTTAGGGCCTTTGAATCATTCAAGAGAAAGAAATAAGCTCAAGTCGTTGTGTAGAAGCTATGCCCCGGAGAAGGAACGCAGAGTCAATATCGAGCCAGAAGTTCTCTAGGAGGAAATTGAACGGTCGAAATTCTCTGTGGAGAATCCCTGAAATAGCAAGGATCGTAGGATCTGGGAGAGCTGCGGGGAAGTTAAGCGATTGGAGGAATTCAAACTTCGAGAGGCAGTATCCAATATGGATCGTTGATTGTGACTATCAGAACGTCCAGATCATTTCAACATTTTGGGAGTTGTAAGTCCAAAGTGTGGACGAAAACCTTGATTGCTCGAACTCCCGAAGTGCGAAGTGGATTATCGCATGTGAAGGCAAGGAGCAGAAATTTTAGTGTTTCAAAATTTCAGAGTTCGACATTTCAAGGGTCCTAAGGACAAGAGATCAGGATACAACAGAGTGAAAGACACGAAGTCGCAAGTCGCGACAGAACTTGATGTGAATTTCAGGATTTCAAAAAATCGAGATTCAGAATACTGGAAGTCTTGACGACAAGGAGTCATGGGCCTTTGTATTGAAAAACTCAGAGTTGAAAAACCCAAAAAATCCTTGAAGTGGCATTTCATCACTTCGGGGATCGGAGTTTCGGCTTTCACGTTGACAAGGATTCAGGACACTTCACATCAGGAATCCCGAAGTTGCGAAATGAAAAATATTTGTGAAGGTGTTTTGGCATTTCGATGTTTCAAAATTTGGGAATTTGGGATTTGTGGTGACAAGTGTTTTGGGATCAGGAGTTTCGAACTCCTGGTACCCGAAAACCCAAAATCACATGGGCGTTGGATTAGGAGGGTGACGGTCATCCACTGATTCTGTATAGATGCTATTTTAGAGTTCAGAACTTTGAAAGGATAGAGGAAATAGTGATAGGAGGATAGCTCATGTTCTGAAAGTTGGGAAAGGTGACAAGTGGCAAGAATCCACGTCAGAGACCGAGGACAATTGAGAGGAATGGTGGCAATTTTTCATCAACAGTTGGAGTCAGACTTCGTTGACTATTTCGGGGTTCGAGGATTGGAGAGTCAGGAAACCTCACGAAAGGATTCGCGAAATCACGAAGTCCGAAAACTTGAAAAGGTGAAAAACCCGGTGAGGAGCCAAAGATTGATGAACGTGTCAGAATTCAGAAATTTGGCACTTTAGGAGACAAGAGGTCGGGGTTCCTTGCTCTAGATTTCCTGAAGTCACGAAACTTGATACGGGAGAAGAGGAGGATGTGGTCAGAGATTTCGACGTTTCGACATTTAGGGTTTTGGCAAGTGGAAGAGTCGAGGATCTCGACATCAGGGATCGAGAAACCCCGAAACCTAAAGTCCTTTGTGGCTTGAATGAAGGGGTTGGTTAACCCTCAACATGGTTGTAGAAGAAGATCCTGAGCGGATCTCATCCCAAGGGCAGGGGGTCTGCGTCATCAAAGCCAGAGCAGTCAAGGACTATAATGCAACTACAACTATGTGTTTTATATTTGATGACATAATAACTAGGTTTGGATGCCCTAAGTTCCTTATGAGTGATCAAGGTACACACTTCATCAATAAGATAGTTGAAGCCCTGACTGAAGAATTTGCAGTCCACCATCAGAAGAGTACACCTTACCATCCACAAGCAAATAGAATGGTTGAAGCATTCAACAAGATCTTGGAGATTGCATTGAAAAATATTTGCAACGTGAATAGCGATGATTAGGATTTAATAGTACTAGAAGAACTCTGGGCTTATAGAACCACTTGCAAGAAATTAACAATGCAGACCCCCTTCAAGTTGGTTTATGGTCTTGAAGTTGTTGTCTCGATGGAATTCTTAGTACCAAGTCTAAGAATTGTTGCATTTATAGACATGGATGATACCGATGTTGTTCATGAGAGGCTTGCATAGTTGGTTGAACTGGAAGAAGAGAGATTCATTGCAGGATTCCATCAACAAGTTTAGAAGGAACGAGAAAACGCCTATCATGACAGGCACATCAAGAAGAATACATTCAAGCAAGGTGATTTAGTATTGATGTATGATAGTAATTTTATCAAACACCTTGGGAAGTTCAGAGCACATTGGCTCAAACCATGTGAGATTGCTTATGTTACACAAGGAGGAGTTACGCGGCTGAAGACATTTAAGGGAAACTAGAAGGAAGGATTGGTGAATGGGAGTTGGCTGAAGTTATACTATGATAACCAGCTGCCTCGAAACTCTCAGTAAAAGCATGAGGAAAAGGGTCCAGGTACCAGTTGCATTTGAAATTGGGTACTAGACACAAAAAAAACAGTTTGCACAAGGATGGAAAGGAGGGATAAAGCAGAAAGCAAGGGCTGCACTGCGCAGTCCAAAGTTGAAGTAAGACAAAAGGATCAAATCTGAAGTGCCTCAGGACGAGTCAAAGGTGAGTGTTGGTGGCCTATTAGCCCTTGGTTATGGAAGGAAGCGAAGAACAAGGAAGGAAAGTTAAAAAGCAAGCTTCGCGGGAGACACAGTAACTGTCACTTAGTTGAAGTGAGCAAAAGAGTAGGAAAGATGGAGTGAAGTGCGTAAAAGCAAGTCGTTGGATGAGGAGATTAGGGATGACATATCAGCAAGGAAGAAGGATCATGGAAAACTCACCAAGCAAAGAAAATCCATCATTGGATGCTTTGGGGCACTGCACGACAAAGAAGGAAAGATAGGCTGGTGAAGCCTGAAAAAAGTGGGTCAAGTCGACCTAGGGTTTTAGACACCTAGGGCTTGGGTATCTAGGGTTTTGGAACCTAGGTTTTGACCTAAGGCTGTCGGTGAGGGATCGTAATGTATAAATAAAGGTCAAGAGGACATGGGTGGGGTTGTTGTTGGTCATTGAGTATTGGTTTGATATTGTTGTTATAGCTCTGTTTTGGAGAGAGAGGATTGTATTGTGAGATCTTCAGTTGTGTGCGAAGGTCAAGTCCTACATCAGGGTGCACAGGAAGGGGAGAGGGAGAGAGAGAATAAANGAGATTTCGACGTTTCGACATTTAGGGTTTCGGCAAGTGGAAGAGTCGAGGATCTCGACATCAGGGATCGAGAAACCCCGAAACCTAAATTCCTTTGTGGCTTGAATGAAGGGGTTGGTTAACCCTCAACATGGTTGTAGAAGAAGATCCTGAGCGGATCTCAGCCCAAGGGCAGGGGGTCTGCGTCATCAAAGCCAGAGCAGTCAAGGACTATAATGCAACTACAACTATGTGTTTTATATTTGATGACATAATAACTAGGTTTGGATGCCCTAAGTTCCTTATGAGTGATCAAGGTACACACTTCATCAATAAGATAGTTGAAGCCCTGACTGAAGAATTTGCAGTCCACCATCAGAAGAGTACACCTTACCATCCACAAGCAAATAGAATGGTTGAAGCATTCAACAAGATCTTGGAGATTGCATTGAAAAATATTTGCAACGTGAATAGGGATGATTAGGATTTAATAGTACTAGCAGAACTCTGGGCTTATAGAACCACTTGCAAGAAATTAACAATGCAAACCCCCTTCAAGTTGGTTTATGGTCTTGAAGTTGTTGTCTCGATGGAATTCTTAGTACCAAGCCTAAGAATTGTTGCATTTATAGACATGGATGATACCGATGTTTTTCGTGAGAGGCTTGCATAGTTGGTTGAACTGGAAGAAGAGAGATTCATTGCAGGATTCCATCAACAAGTTTAGAAGGAACGAGAAAAGGCCTATCATGACAGGCACATCAAGAAGAATACATTCAAGCAAGGTGATTTAGTATTGATGTATGATAGTAAGTTTATCAAACACCTTGGGAAGTTCAGAGAACATTGGCTCAAACCATGTGAGATTGCTTATGTTACACAAGGAGGAGTTACGCAGCTGAAGACATTTAAGGGAAACTAGAAGGAAGGATTGGTGAATGGGAGTTGGCTGAAGTTATACTATGATAACCAACTGCCTCGAAACTCTCAGTAAAAGCATGAGGAAAAGGGTCCAGGTACCAGTTGCATTTGAAATTGGGTACTAGACACAAAAAAGACAGTTTGCACAAGGATGGAAAGGAGGGATAAAGCAGAAAGCAAGGGCTGCACTGCGCAGTCCAAAGTTGAAGTAAAACAAAAGGATCAAATCTGAAGTGCCTCAGGACGAGTCAAAGGTGAGTGTTGGTGGCCTATTAGCCCTTGGTTATGGAAGGAAGCGAAGAACAAGGAAGGAAAGTTAAAAAGCAAGCTTCGCGGGAGACACAGTAACTGTCACTTAGTTGAAGTGAGCAAAAGAGTAGGAAAGATGGAGTGAAGTGCGTAAAAGCAAGTCGTTGGATGAGGAGATTAGGGATGACATATCAGCAAGGAAGAAGGATCATGGAAAACTCACCAAGCAAAGAAAATCCATCATTGGATGCTTTGGGGCACTGCACGACAAAGAAGGAAAGATAGGCTGGTGAAGCCTGAAAAAAGTGGGTCAAGTCGACCTAGGGTTTTAGACACCTAGGGCTTGGGTATCTAGGGTTTTGGAACCTAGGTTTTGACCTAAGGCTGTCGGTGAGGGATCGTAATGTATAAATAAAGGTCAAGAGGACATGGGTGGGGTTGTTGTTGGTCATTGAGTATTGGTTTGATATTGTTGTTATAGCTCTGTTTTGGAGAGAGAGGATTGTATTGTGAGATCTTCAGTTGTGTGCGAAGGTCAAGTCCTACATCAGGGTGCACAGGAAGGGGAGAGGGAGAGAGAGAATAAAGAATATATGCTAGCTAAGAGTGCAGATAAGAAATGTATGCTTTACCTTAATAAATCATAAGCACAGTTCTGTGGACGTAGCCCTAGAGAGAGGGTGAACCACATATATTTTGTGTCGTATGTGTGATTGATGCCTGGATTTCTGTCATTGTTAGATTGCTATTTGTAGTCTTATGTTAGATTAGATATATAGCTTTGCAAGATAGACCTAGCTGATAAGTGATATCTGAATGCTGTATTGTTGTTGTGATAGATCCACTTGATATTCCCCTGGTTGTAGACATTCCTGTCCTGCAACCTTCCCTTATAGCTTCTTCAGGTGAGACTACATCTGCTTCACAGGTGCTGCCGAAAGGGCCAGTAGCTAGGGCTTGTTGGTGCGCTCTTGGAGTGAACCTCGGGTCTACCCTAGCACCAACAATATTTAAGGAGTTCCATGGATCTAATATTATTGCTCTCTTTTGATTCTACTCTCCATATTAATCCATTCTTCCAAAAGAATAAATCTTTAATTTTCTGCTATGGTTTAGATACATTCTGTTATTATAATCAAATGGTATTTCAAAAATGCCTACATTAATGTGAACTGAGTACGGTCATATACATAATATTTTTAAAGAAAAAAGTTGGTGTGTGGTTGGTAAGAAATCAATGTTTAGAATTAGATAATACCCAAGAATGAAATCACTTGGATGTATGCAGAAAACACAAATCTGGATTCTTCCAAGAAGAAACATCTTTTTTTATCTTCTTCTCATACTCTTGCATCACAAAATGTTCCTCCATCACAAAATTATTTTCTACCTCTTCAAATACTAAAATACTCCTTAAAGTGGGAATTTTTAAATAGATGTGCAAAGTGGTCATAGTGGATGTCCATTCAATGTGGATCTATTTGAAATGTATGCAATAGATGAGCTGAACACTTGAGCTCCCTTCTTAGTTAGGCCTTGTTTCTTGTGCATAAATATTTTTTTAACCATGCCAAGGAGTTTGTTGTGCCACTTTCTTGATTCTATGCCAGAAACACTTCTCCTCATAACCACTTTCCAAAAACAACATAACACAAACAAGATGGAACATTCTTTAATGAGAGTTTCTTTGACCATGCCATGTGTAAATCAGTTATAAGAAGACTTTATCCTTCACAAAAGTAGCCTATAAAATATTTTTTTACGGGTCATCAATAACATCCGTGTCCAATGAAGCATTTAATCTCATTCAGACAAAAGATATCCAAATTTGGAAGGCGAGTTTCATGAAGTATTTAAAATGTAGGAAGAATAGTGATATATTCCATAATGGCATGTTTCTACTACCCATATATGGTGTAGTCATTTCTAGAAAGGACAAGATGGAATCCAAATTTCCTGAGTATGGGTGGATTTGCACACAGATAACAACGGGATTCCTTCTTTGTAAATATACCTACATGCAAACTTAGTTCCTCAACAGAGATACAAAAAGAAACATTTGAAATGTATTTTAATTCCTCCCTACCTTGTGCAATTATTCTGACCAAAGTGCACATCTTATGGAATATCTCTTACCTGATGCACCTATTTTTTGATAAGTAGTAAAAGTTATTTCCATGGAATACTCAATCTCCTTTCTTGATTAATCTAGCATAAATAGTGAAAGTCCATTTGTCTCCTCCAACAATACAAACATTTATGCCTATTCCTTTCGTAAATCTGAAAAACGACTCTGCTGCAGACTCTAACCAGTTTGTTTTTGTTGGTCCTTCCTCCTAATATTACCATGCCTTTTCTAGTGATATAATCTGAAAAACATGCAGGAAATCCCCCATAAAAGTTTATCGAGTTACTATTGATTGATGGCCACATGAAAGTAATCTCATTAAATCATGAATGTCGAAGCATTTTCTCCGAGAAAGGTATACCACCTTCCAAAAATGAACATGGTATTTGAAATAGTTCCATTCATTACCTACCCATGTTCTTGCTTGGATAACCAACTACTTTAGGAGGCTGTAAGCCATATTTTTTTGTAACAAAATTCATTGCTCGACTAGGGTAAGCACCCACCAATGTTTCAATGACATAATTTTTTCGTATATCTACACAATCCATAGGTTATTTGATCATCCACTATCATAGACAAAATATACCTCCTTTTTCATAGCAAGATCAATTATCCAAACATCTCTCAAAACATTTATTATGAAGATTGTTGTCAAAGATTAATGATTAGGAAATCACTCTTGGTCAAATGTGAAACAATGAAAACCATGGATGTAATCTATGTCCATCCATATTCCAAGCAAGCCACACCATGATATCCACACTTTATGCATCTTGTTGCTATAATAATGCTATCATGATAGGTGCGAGCATGGTATGGCATTGTCCTTAGGTGGGTGTGCTTTGTCTGCTAGACATATCAATTTGAAAAAATATGGGTTGATAATTGGTCCAAGAATCTTCTCCTCTTGTTTCCTAATCATTTATTGTTGTATTTCTTTTGGAACAAGCCACCCTCACTGGTGCTGAAAATGGTATCACCAAATAAATCATCAAATTGGTTTGAAAACCTGAGTGAGTTTACTTCTTTTAATACTGTCAAACCAACTATCACATTAACTTCAAATACCAACACCAAAATAATGGAAAGAAGTATAAGAAAGGAATTGTATATGTGTTCATACTAGTACAAAAATATTCATCAAACAAATCAAAGGGAAACCTCTGATAACAATCATGCAAATCTATAATTTATCCTTCACAAATTCAATCCGCTATGATCTAAGAGTCATCATGGAAAACAAGGAATGCACTATTGGATTTCAAATCCCTCTAGAATTCATTAAATATCAATGTCATAAGATCTAAGATTGGATTATTTTCTAGAAAGTAGCAATGAATAGGTTTGAACATGACACTAACATGTTGAAAGGAACACCTATTTTGATATGTTTCTTGTTTTCATATGTTTCTCATAAGTTTGTTCCTTAA
>JZKD02S1846360.1:0-22634 GCA_000966675.3 Picea glauca | reverse complement strand
TAGGCTTTTATCTTTTGCCAGCTTGCTTTTACCTTCTGGGCCTTTAGCCCCTTCTTCCCACAAGGCAAGGTGCAACCCTTAAATGATTGGCCAACCCAATGCTCGGACCAATGTAGTGGGATGGATGAGCGAAAAATAAGATGGAAAGTGATAACTATGACGGGAGCGGATGATGACTTTTCATGAATCCCCCCAGTGGCAACTCAAAACCTATGGGCACCAGCTTACTACGGCATCCTGTCATTCCCCCAGACATGGTCAAGTGGATAAGTATAAGATCCAAGCACCTGTTAGAAACAAAAAGAACTAGATGCACATATTCAAAGTTTTTGAAGATCAAAGTGACACATACCATGATACCCGGAGTCATTACCTCATGGAGCAAGAAGCATCTCTGATACAGGACCAAGCCGAGGTGATGGATGTTGTTGTTGCTGACAAAGTGGAGGCGCTGAAAGGAAGAAAAGATGGGCCCTTCAAGGCCATGCTCAAGTCGATCTAGCTCTTGGTACTCCATGTCTAGGACCTGTGGGCCTCAAGACATAATCTCCTTAGTTATCCCTAAAAGTGGGGGATAACAAGGCCAAACTGTACCCTTTACATCACAAATAGGGTTACAGGTAAGTCTAACTCTTGTACAATATAGCAAGGGATCTCATACACCCACTAGTGCTCAGCCACTATGGGCACATCCATTTGTGCTCAGCCACAGGGATGTCCACATCTCTATCTCACTGTTTCTCACAAGAGAATCACACTCACTAGTGCTCAGCCACTAGGATCACGTTCACTTGTGCTCAGCCACAGGCACGTCCAACTCAGCAGATCTTCTTTCTCACTGTATTACACAGGAGAATCATCTAGAGTATCACATCATCTCAACTCTCTGCACAGCAAAGGCTAATACATCGTTTCATCTCTGTCTCAGAACGATGCACCCAACTCATGGGCTTTTCCACACGTTCACCTGTGTTCAGCCACAGGCAGGTCCAACTCAACAGATCTTCTTTCTCACTGCATTACACAGAAGAATCATTTGGAGTATTATCTCAACTCTCTGCACAGAGGAGAACAGTAAACCCATCACATGGGCTCCTTCACCCCTCACAGGGGTACACAACATTCCATCTCCGTCTTAGAGAGGAACCACACACCCAACTCATGGGCTTCCTCACAGGCCGACTTACTTAGTCTGTGTCCTGGAGGATGTCTCACGTAGCTGTAATCATCAACAAAATATTCCCTTCTTTCCTGAGGAATCCAATTTAGTTCTCTTTTCTTTCAGAATGAGTACAAACACTGGACAACCAAATATTTTTAGATGGCTTACTTTTGGCTTCTTTCCGGTGAACATTTCTTCGGGGATTTTGAATCCAAGTGCACTATGGGATAATTTGTTTTGGACATAAACTATTGTTCTTGTTGCTTCAACCCATAAGTGCATTGGAAGATCTTGATCGTGAATCATAGTCTTTACTACTTCCATAATTGTTCTATTCTTTCTTTCTGCTACACCATTTTGTTGAGAATTATCGGGAGTGGTGAGATCCCTCTTAATCCCGACATCTCTGCAAAAGCTTCCAAATTCATTTGAGGTGTACTCTCCTCCATTATCTGACCTGAGTATCTTGATTTTTCTTTCGGATAGGTTTTCTACCAAGGCTTTGAATTCCTTGAACTTTTCGAGTATTTCATCTTTTGATTTCAAGAAATAAACCCAAGTCTTACAAGAGTAATCATCAATAAATGATGCATAGTATAGATACCCGCTTAGAGAGGTTGATGGCATTGGACCGCATACATCTAAGTGGATGAGCTCCAAGATTCCTTATGCTTTACTGTCCCTCTTTAGGAAATGATTCTTTATGTTCTTTCCTTCTGCACATCCCTTGCATACACCTTCATGATCAACATTAAATTATGGTAAATCTGTAACTACCTTGCTTACATATGGTAAGGCTTTGTAGTTGATGTGAGCTAGTCTTCTATGCCAAAGTTCACAAGGACTTCCAGTAGAATGAGTTAATGCTACATCTGAGTGACCTTTAACTTGTACAAGCCTCCTTCTTTTGTACCAATAATAACTGCATCTTCTATAGTTTTTCCTTTAGGCCTGTAACACACCCACGACGGGGCATAAAAATTCGTTCTCCTTAAATAATCAAATCCTCCATCCATGGTCTCTAATTTGGAAATCAGGGGTCGAACCCCTTTTTCTTCGACGACCATCGCATACTACCACGGGCTATGACCAGTCACGGAACGCCAAGGCCACAGGCGCCCATTCCAGCGCTTCGGGCTTAAGGAGTTTTTGATTCATCACATGCCAATTCCTCCGAACTACGAAGTGGCGAAGTTCCAAACTGGCGCGAAGGGATCAACGGTCCCTACTCTCCCTCACAATCAACGACCCTCAATGACTTCGGGCCTCTAGGCTTCGACGGAATTCGAAGCACCTCCTCGCAAAACCTTCGGAGTACCAATCCTCCGAAATGCACCATATGACGACACGCGTCCTCAGAGTATCGATGGCTTTGATTTACTCCGGAACTCCGTGCTTCAAGAGTTTCAAACATTCCTGCACCTTTTTCCTCCAAAGTACTTTGCACCCGGAGTTACAGATCAAGCGCCACGCGTCCATCTAAATCAACGGCTCGGATCCACTTCGGGACTTCGGCGTTCGGGAGTCCCGGACGCTCACACCACCTTTTTTGTCGGAGTGTTTTCTTCCGAAGTTAAAAATCGTGCACCATGCGTCCCTCTCATTCGACGGTGGGGATCCGCTTCGGGTGTCTCTCTCTACTCTGCGTTGCTTTCTCCTCATTTTTGAAGTACGCGATATGCTGACGCATGTCTTCTGCAAATCGATGGCTATAAGTTACTTCGGCTCTTCGGGTTTAGGGAGTTTCAACCTCTCCCCACTTGCTTTCTCCCAAAGTGATTTCACCCAACATCGATGACCTGTCGACGCGTGTCTCTCTCAAATCGGTAGTCACGATTTACTTCGAGAGTTCTCAACTCGCGTGACCCCACTTTCCTCCGAAGTGGCTATCTTCCGAAATGGAAGATCTGCTGACACCTGTCCTCAGCTGACGGACAGCTCAGATGAACTCCAGCTCTCCGGCCTTTGGGAGTTCTTAATCAACACATCCCCCTTCCTCCTAGAGTGATTTCAACCGAAGTTGATGATCTGTCAACGCGTGTCTCCCACAGATCGACGGTTGCAAATCACTTCGGCTCTTCGGTTCTTCGGAAGTTTCACAATGCAAGCTCCTTTTTTCTCCCGGAGTCTGTCAACATCGGGCTGACCACGGCCTAGATCTGACAGTCCTGGTTATTCCGTGTAGACCCCCAGATCAACGGTTCGTAACCTCCCTCAGGATCTCATTGTTGCACCATGCGTGGCCTCACCGTCACTCGACACGTGGATCCCCACATACTCTCGACATGATACCCACACTCTCTCAATCGAACGGTCGAGAGGGGTCCCGAAGGATCCATAGATCCACGGTCCTCGTTACTTTGCTACTTTGCTCTTCGGCAGTTTTGGCGTTACTAAGCCTCTATTCTCCCGAAGCGATCAACGTCAGGCTGACTACCTCATAGATCTGACGGTCGGGATGGCTCCCGAGCATCCTCAGATCTAAAGGCCCGGAGTTAACTTCGAGACTTCAGGACTTCGGGGATTTTACCTCCCTTACGACGAACTCGCGAAGTCCGAACAATTCATGGGGTTAACTTCCATGCCCTTCCCCATATCCAACGGTCACAACAGACCTTGGCTCTTCCCGAACAGATTTCGTCCGTTCGTCTTCCAAACAAAGGAACCTTCCCTTTCAATACTTCAATCCCGCTCTTTCTCCTAATCTTAACACTTAGAAGGGTCTTTCGCGCACCCCTTGCGCTCATTCATCAACTCTAGAACTTAAGAGGTTCTCGGTCTCTACCCGCCTCGCAGAGAGCCTGTGCATACATGCACTACCCCTCCTGAGCTTAACAAAGTCCGTCCTCCCGGAGACTTAAATCAAATGGGAGTGTCGACGTGTACCCGTGACAACTGTGCCCAAGGTCGACGAACTCACACCACAGGGCTCTGGCGTTTACGTGTACAACTCAGAGAATTCCATACTTGCTTAAGTACACAATTTAAACGAGAATAAAGAGATAGAGTATAACCATTAAGCAAACATGCACATCCCTAGGTCATTCACAATATATCCAATTTTATTACATAGTTACAACTCAATTTCACAGGGTATGAGAATACTTATCTATTACCGGTTGCATCCAACTAACTGACTGTGGGAGTGTGCCTTTCCACCCAACCATAGGCTCAGAGGCATTCATTCTTAGCACTCTGGCCACCCCCGTACCAAGCCATGATATCACTAGGGAATTTACGCCATCTCTCAGAGGCCTTCTCTCTATCACAGTATCCCTGCGAGGTCTATCAGATGCTTCCTCAGCATCAAGCTCGCGTTCGGGTCCTTCGGGTCGTGTTCTCCGCACTTCCTTTTGGTTCACGCATCTCCTTCCGAGCTTGCGCTCTCCTCTGGTCTCCTCTCTTGTTGTCCGTGTGTATGTATCTTACCTTCCTTCTCTAGGAAGGTTTCCGACCTATCCTGTCCCTTCTGTCAGAAGGAAGCTCGGGTCTGCAGGTCTCTGTGGTACTTTGGGCTGATAGCCCATGTTTCCATTCATGGGAATCAACCACCAATCCTTTCCTTCATTAACTGATTCTTCCCTCTAGAGATATCATGGCTCGTACTTCAAGGCTTCACCCCCCCAACTGTCAGTTATGGGCAAGTTAACAATAATACATTTACATCGTCCACGTGCCTTAGCATGGTAATCCTATTTTATGATTAATTACAAGCTAGGGAAAACAGGGGTGTTACAAGGCCACATAAGAACTTCACCATCTATGAATGCAACCCTGAAACCTTTCTTATCTAGGGCTGAGATAGAAAGTAAGTTCTTTGTCAAACCTGGTACATAGAGTACATACTTCATTCTCATCGGAGTTCCTGAATCCAGTTTGTAGGTGGATTCTCCCATTCCTTTGATAGGGTACTGATAATCATCTCCAAATGAAACTTTCTAGGGGAAGTCCTTTTCTGTAAGGCTAGAGAGAATGTCTTTCTGACTTGTCATGTGCTTAGAGGCCCCATTATCTATGAGCCAAGTATCCTCTCCAGGTATCACAAATCCTAAGAGGGCGGAAAACAAAACATAATCTTCAATTTCTTCTTTAGTCAACTTCTTGGGTAGCTCATCATCTTCAGCTGCATGGGCATGATGTCTTTTGTTATTTCTCTTTTTGTATTCTTCCTTTCTAGCAGGACAGTTCTTAGCAATGTGTCCCATCTTATCACAATGATAACATTTATAAGAAGAGAAATCTTTTCCCTTTCTTTGACCCTTATGATATTTCTGGAATCTCTTTGGAGGGTGAGATTCTTTATGAAAATGGGTCTCCTTTTGGAAATGAGAACTTTTCTTTCCTCCTTTAGCATGAGCAGCTAGGGCTTGATATTCATCCCTTAATAGTACGGCTTCTCGGTTGGCCACTCTTGCTTCTTCTTGAACACATTCTTCCCATAGACTGTCAAATTGGAGTTTCTCTTTTCTTGCACAGATAGTTTGGATGAAGGCATCCCAGGGTCTTGTGAGACCATTAAGAATTGTCATTATGAGTTCATCTTCATCTAAGTTGTCTCCAATTGCTTCTAATTGTTCCTTGAATTGAGAAACCCTAGAGAAATAGTCTTGAACTGTTTCTCCTTTCTGCATCTTTATATTCTTGAGTTGGGTTCTCAGATTCATCTTCCGGTTGATGTGCTTTCCTTCATACATTCTGGTTAGGGCATCAAACATATCTTTTGGAGTATTCTTAAAAGATACTTGAGGGATCAAGTGGTCTTTAATGGAATCTGCAATTATTCTTTTGACCCTAATCATATCCTTCTTGTACTTCTCTTTGGCTGCTTCTTCTTCGGGTTCTGGTACATTTTCTTTTATGAATTTTGCAAGGTCATTCTCTTCAAGAATGAGTCCAATTTTGTACATCCAAGCACGGAAATTTTCCACACCTTCTAACTTGTCAACAAGCATGGTGCTCGCAGACATCTTGACCTGGAGCTAGGAAAATGACCAGAAAATGAAAGCAGAAAATGAAAGTGCTCAGAAAATGAATCTGAACTTACCAGGAGATGTGCTGGGCTGAGGTGAGTTGGCTGGAGCTGACTGTTTCAGAAAATTCCAAGTTTTACCCCTTGAAACTTGACTTGCGCACTTTTGGACTGGTACTTCTGTACTGGTTCTGGTTTCTTGGTTTTTTGGTTTTCTAGTACCAGTCAAAACTAGGGTTTGACTTTTCGGAGAATCTGGCCATGGAAAAGGTGCGCTCAAGCTGCCAAAAGATGCGTTAGGGTAAGGCGCACTTCCCTAAATAGTTTTTGGTCAGAAATTCCTCTTCAATAAAAAGCCCTAATTTCCTTGTACGGCAACAGTGACGTTTTTAGATACTCAGTGAAAGGTGCTCTATTCAGTCAAGCTCTAATACCATGTTAAGATTAATGTTGTTATTAGGTTATTTTCAATTTACTAGAGCATTTAAGTCATTTCCAAAACAACAGCATAAAGAGGATCATTGAAAGAAACACTATCACAAGGTACACAACATTTTATCCTGGGAAACCCTCATGGGGGAGAAAACCCAGCAAAAACTTCCTCAATAATAGATTGTCAATACAATGCCAAGACTAAGACCAAAACACCAAGAATAAACTAGGACTGAGCATGTGCCTCTCTTCTCCTGCCTCCTTAACTGCAATTGCCTTCAAAAGATGCGCACTAGGTGAGTGAGTGAGTGAATGAACAAGTGAGGCGCCATCCTCACTTATAAATACTAGTTGAGGAGGCGCTAGGGTTATATCTCTTCACTTAGTAGGGTCGACTTCTTCCAAGAGTGGTTAAAACCACTTTATAAACCCTAGGGGGCGACTTTACAAATACCACCATATAAATATGGTTTGACCAATCCACAAAAGGGGATTTGGTCTTATACAAGACCTGACATGATCAATCCACAAAAGGGGATTTGATCTATAAGATAATAACTCAAATATAATTAGAATATTCTTCGAAGTTACAATATTTCAACAAGGAGTGTAGACACTGCATATCAGAATTTCAAATCAATTCCGCAAGTGACAGAGTGTAGATCTGAGAAATACTAATCTGCAAATCAAAACCAGCAAGATAGAAATCTGTAACAACAATCACATAACTTCTTCTCAACATTGAAAGAATAATTACAATAACTAGTTTGTTAATGTGCCCTCCATCTCTTTTTATAAATTAAGAGAGGGTTCCATGCATGCAAAAATGTCCAACAATAATAAAGTGTAACCCCCCAAATAATGCACCCCACATGTGCCAAGAATAGGTAGACACACCCCAAGCACACTCCTCCATGTGGTGGCCACATGTCAACACATGCTAACCACACTCATCTATGTAACTTCTCCAGTAATGCGCCCCACATGTGCCCAGTATAGGTAGACACATGCCAGGCACACTCCTCCATGGGGTGGCCACACACCAAACACATTCCTCTATGTGGCGAACACATGCCAAATGTTCAACTCATTATTTAAATGCAAATAAGTCGCTAATGACTAATGACTAGTCAACCAATCAATGCTAGTCTATAAATAGAACTGCTAAAAATATAAAATCCCTGAAAATAGGAAATCGCAGAAACTTATGGCTGATGGAGGACAAGCTCAAAGCAAGAGAAAAACTGAGACAACATAGGTTGAATTCTTCCAATTATAAATCTTGGGAACGGAGTGCAAGCTTATGCACATGGTCAACTCCACAAACCTCCAACCAAAGCAATAATCATGTTCAGCTATTTAGCTACTTGAACTCCATTTCAACTATCCAAAAACCATGTTTAGTGGTGAACCACAGTTACAATGTATAATGAGTGTTTGGGAAACTTTGCAATCCTTTTAGCACTAGGATCTCTTCTACAATGTCCCAACTTATAGATACTGGTCACTGATCTACCATCTTATAACCATAGGGAGTACCATCATTTAATCTAATTCCATGTTAAAATACACTAGCCTTTACTAGAGCTCTCTTCAACTTAATCCTCTCCCTGTCCTGACTCCTTACCAATCACACCTCGTTCTATTTGCTTACTTGTACTAGAGACTTTCTTAACTCTTCCCCATACTTGGACTCTCCTACTATGTACATACAGGTAATGAAGATTTCTTCTTATTGAGCGCTATCAAAGTACACCAGTAGCAGTAGAAACCATCCTTTGGTTAATAATTATTGATAACGACAGGGCTAATTTCCTTGTATTTAAGCATGCAAGTATCACTACTCAAAAATTGTTCAATAACAACCGCTTGCACGTGCCACTTCATACCTAGACTTGGTTCTGAATACCATTATGAGAACTTTTTCAAGATTACAATGTCAAAATGATACATACATGAGAAGTCTCTGCGAAAAAAATTCAGTAAACATCAGTTACACGACTTATTATACATCGTATCTTCCCTCGCAGAAACAGGGAGGGCCTAATATTTTAACAGCATGCATAGTTATCATTGTCGAAGTGCAAAAAATTAGGGACCAATGTGCTAAGGGCCCCATTTGTAATGATATCCCTGCAGAAGATACAAATTACATCTTCCCAAGGAAACCAAGGTTAGCGCAGGGAAAGCTAGACGTAAGTGGCTTATAAGGGAACAAAGAAGGAGTATTGTGTGAACTTATGCTGTGGGATAGGGAACAACCGCAAATAATGAAGCATGATTATATTGTATCCCACTTCTAAAAATGCATATTTTAGGCATCGTTGTGGAGGACCCAAAGAAAAAGAGATTTGACACTTGGTCTTCATAAAATTCAATATGAAGGTAAGTCTGTTTCTCTTATGAAATCCAGCTCGGATAGTGCATTTTGACTTGGTTATGTTGGAAGTGGAGGTTCCTAGTTCGGTGTTTGTCTATGTAGCCATGATGTTATGAAATATAGTCAACGGTGTTTAAGGTCATGAGTATGCTTGTCTGCAGGGAGAAAATAGCTAGCACGCACATCTGTGGTCAATGTAAACAGGAAGAACGTATACCAAGGGGGTTTCTATATATTTGAGTCTTAATAGAAACTTTCCTTTCCACCAAAAAAAGCAACATACATAACTCTACCTACTGATAGCAGACATATCTAAAGATCATTGATGACCAAATAATTCAACATTAATTTCATATTAAAGGATATAATATAGTCACCCCAATGTTACCTTCACATGATTGATGGGTAGAAATTCAGCTTACCAAGAAGAGTTTACGAATTTCATGTGCCACAGTTGTCATCTCTGTCCTGCCATTGGGGCAATGCAAATTACGAACATTATTGTCCTCCAAAATTGGATAAAATGACACTGGAGTTGTGCATGTTACTCTCCTACCTGTTTCCAATCAAGAAGCTCTCAACAAGTTGCTAAAGACCTAAATAGCACTAACAACATGCGAGGAAGGAAATTACAGTTTGCAAAAACAAAATTGACAAGATGCTTCCTATTATTGCTCTGTGGCAAACAAGCCTTTCCCCATTCTGAAAGCATTGCAATTGAATGTAGTGGGCTTATAAACACTCTACAAAGATCCTTTTGGCTAAGAAATCGCCCCAACCACATAAAAAGGCCTGCTTGCATGGACGAGACAGCCTGCGAGGAGAAAAATGTATTTGTGGAGGATTTAAACCTGGGAAGGGTATGAAACATCCTTCTTTACCAACTAACTAACCAAGACCCCATTGACAGTTCGCAAAATTTTAACCGCCAAGGGAGAACATTCATTATTTTTGAGAGGCATGGTACTCAAATTATATTCAATGCACCCAGGTTTGGACAGTTCTGGGCTAGTGTCCATATTCAATGCACCATTACACAAACAAACCAAGAGTTGATGAATCACCCCCACACCACCAGGTTGTAGAACGCACCCTTGTAGTAAAGCAAACCAGTAGAGAAATTATTCCTAGCAACACAAGTTTCCAGTAGTGGTATAAGGGAGCTGAGAAATAAGTCCCTGACTCCGGCCAAAAAATAAAGGATATTGTTATAAGAAAAAACACAATAAAAGTGAAAAATGATACGGAGAAAGTACCCAAAGAAAGTTGTAGAGCTCGAAATTTCTCTGGGATGGCAGCAGGGACGGACAACTTGATTGCGCTGCCATTAGCAAGTGTAAATCATGAGCTACTGGAGGAAATTTTGCACAAAACAAACACAAAGAAAGCATAAGTGTAGCACCTGGCGGGGTAGAAATATTCGTTATCGAGACGGTACCCATAGCGAACAAAACGAGGATTTTGGTCATGGGTAACCTCTGACACCAGCACTTGAAGCCTGAACTTATCTGCACTCTCTGTTATGAATCCAAACTTCGCTGGATGAGCTTCCAACAGTTCTTCTATAAACGGGTTGTCCCAACAGCTCTCCTCGCTTATCTTCATGGCAATGAACGAATGAATATTCAAGTACGCCAAAAAGCCCATCGAATTCTATTAAATTTGAAGACGAGGATATCCGATTCCTCCCAGAATTGTAGCAAAATGTTTAAAATGCAAAACTCTGTTTACTATGATTAGCCATGTTTGAACTTACTTTACTATAATTAATCATAGTTGAATATACTTGATAATGGTTTTTTCAAGAAGAAAAATGGCTCAAGCTTATATTGATATATAAACTTTTTTACATCGACAATAAAGAGGTTATGAGATGATGAGACAAAGGAGCTGGCAGGACAAAAGAAATTCTTTGTCTTCACAACAATGGAATAAAAAAGGTCTCGGATAGATGAGAATAAGACCTAAAATTGACTCCATGATCAAAAGTGGATTTCAAGACGGAAATAGTAATCAAGAAATTTATAGTTTGTTGAGGTCCTTCGATTCCATTGATCCAAGTGAAAAAAAAAAAAATACCCTTCGGAACTTCGAGGGCTCTTTTGGAAAGACTATCAGCGTCTTCGTTTGTTTACCTGTAAATATGTTGAAAGTAGGTTTCTTGGAAGTTTTTCTGCAAGTCTCGAACTCTGCGCTTCCAACCTTCAATTTTGGTGGCATGTAGTTTGTCTTTCCTTTAAAGCCACTCGATAATGACCTTGGAATCCCCTAATAAGTGAAGATGGTGTAAATGCAAGACATTTGCCATTATGAAGGTTGCCCACGCTCCAACTAATTCGGCCTTCGTATTGGAGCCATCTCCGTAATTGAAAAGCCATCTCACCTCCGGGGAATTAGGAATTTTCAAGGTTCCCCCAGCACCACAGGTTGTTCCCCCGTTAATGGATGTGTTGTCGAAGAAGGTCGGCGAATATCCATGGATAGGAAAAATCGGACCCAGTCTTAAAATTCTGGGTCTAGTTTTTGTTTGTGTTAGGAGAGCGAATTTAAAGTTCTAAGAATGACGGCATTGGATGAGGGGATCTTACCTTAGAATAAAGCTTTGTTGTGCTCCTTCCACAAGGACCAACACATAAGGACTCGCAGTTTTTTTGGAGCAACTAAGTTTTGTGTCAAGTTCACCATGCAATCATTTAAATTATGCCCCTTCCATTCCAAATTTAAGTTCAGAAAATTAATACAAGAGTTCCAGGTCGCCTTTGTAAAATGGCAATGGATGAAAAGATGTGTGTTATCTTCAGTTGTTTCTCTGCAAAGGTAGCAGAAGCCATGACCCACCCATCCCTTTTTTAGTAAGTTATCCCATGTGAGAATGCAATGGTTCGTTGCCAGCCTAAAGAAAAGTATAATCTTTAATTGCAGGTTCCACTTCCAAAGCTTGAGTTTACTTGATAATGGTTGATCATATGGATCATGGTTAATGATAGTTGACCATGTTCAAATAAAGTTTTCTACTCTTGATTATAGTTGATTCAATAATATTGATTTAGCAAAGGTGAATGTGATTATTCATGGTAGACTATGGTTCATCATGTTAATTATGGATGACCATGGTTGACTATAAGTGAATATGGTTGATCATGTTGATTATGGTTGACTTTGATTCACTATAATTAACCTAGTTCACTTAGTTAACTATGAATGATTATGGTTGATCATGTTTATTACATTTGACCACTTGCTTGACTACGGATGACTATGGTTGATAATGGTTGACTATAGTTGATGATAATTAACCATTTTGATTATGGTTGACTCTGGTTAACAATGGTTCACCACTCTTAACTACAGTTGACCTTGGTTGACTCTAGTTGACCATGGCTTCCTATGGTGGACCATGTTGGAGAAGGTAAAGGTGGTTGATAATTAAATGTGACTTTAGTTGACCTTTGTTTACTATGGACTGTTTGTATTCTTAATGGTTAATTATGGTTTACTATAGTTGACTTTGGTTCATTTGATTGACTATAGTTTATTTCAATCCTTAATGGTTGACTATGGATAATTTTGACTAACCTTGGTTAACTAGTGTTAACTTTGGTTAACTATAGTTTATTTCAATCCTTAACAATTAGTTGTAATTAATTTTTTTCGTTGTGGTAGACATTAGTTCACTATGGTTGACTTTCATGGATTATGGTTAAATAAAGGTGACCAAAGTTGTCTATTAGCTTCGATTAGTTGTGGTTGACTATGGTTGACATTGGTGGATATGTGTTCACTGTCATTAAATGTAGTTGAGTTCGTTGAGTTTGGATGGTTTTGGTTGACCCTAGTTGTGAATGGATGGTTTTGGTTGACCCTAGTTGGGAATGGATGGTTTTGGTTAACTAAGTTAGTTTTGAATCTTAATGGTTGCTTATGTTTGACTCTAGTTGATTATGAATCTTAATGGTTGCCTATGGTTGACCATAATTGATTTTGAATCTTAATGGTTGCTTATGGTTTATTATAAGTTGTTTATGGTGGACATTGGTTGATTCTAATTGATTCTTGTTATCTATGGTTGATTATAGTTGACTCTTGTTATCTATGGTTGATTATGATTAATCATCGTTAACTATAGATGACTAAGCTTGACAATGGTTGGTTATGGTTAACTATGGTAGACTTTGGTTGACTATAAATGACTTTGGTTGACTTATGTAGACTTTAATTAGCTTTGATTGCCTTTGGTTGACTACATTGTACTGTAGGCGATAGTGGTTAACTATGGTCGACTTTGCATAGATTTATTTGCTTTGGTTGACTATGGTTTATTTAAGTTGACTTTGGTTGACTTTAATAGACTATGAGTTACTATAGAAGACTTTGTTGGTTATAGTTGACTACGGTTCTTAATGGTTGGTTAACCATACTAGGTTGACTTTGGTTTACTATGATAGTTGACATTGGATGACTTTGGACAACTATGGTTGACTATGGTTGATTTTGTAACATTTGAAGAGTATGAAAGAAGGTCCAATCATATTTGGCTATATTATTTAGGTTTAGTTGGTGATATGGTTGATTATGCGACAAAAGATTATATCGCATTGTGACATTCAAAAAATAATAAAAGAGGGTTACATTGCATTATGATATTTACGAAGGAAAAAAAATAGATGTCATATTGTGACATTTGAAAAGTTGTAATTTAAGAGGTTTAAGTTACTATAATGCCCTATAGGGGTCATAACCCATAACCCTTTAATGGTGTTGTAAATTACATTTTATATTGCTACTCCATACTCATAATAATTTACTACAATAGGGATTTAGAGAATTAAATTTACCACATAAAAGTGTATACTTATGTTACTATTACTGTAAATTAGGCCATGAAATAAACTCACTAATCTAGCTATTAAAAAAAGTTCATAATTTTATTCATTAGGATTAAAATTACATATGTCATATGCTTGTAAGACATTCGAGCAACCATTTAAGGGTAAAAATGAGACTTATATAAGTCCGTGACTACTCGTCAACAATATTTGACATGTATCTATCTATTCACCTATGAAACATCACAACATATCTCTCAAATATCTAGCCTACAAATCACTATTCTGATCAAAATTTATTCAAAATAGTCCTCTTATACATATTTCAAAAAAGAGTAATATAACATACAATATCCAAATATGGTCCTTCAACTAAACTAAAAAAACTACTAACCAAACTAATGGAATGTGAGTGAATTCAATGTGAAACCCATTGTTAAATTTGTGTACAATCCATTCACGTTGTTGTACCTAGAGGCCGTCTTTAGATAAGAAATCTATGCCATGGTTTCATTCTTTGTGGATATGAGCAAAGGAGACATGAGTGAAACCCTTGAAAATACCAAAAAATTCCTTAAAGAGAGGTTGACCATTGAAATTTCTTAGTGTGTACTCTCTCTTATTCCAATTAATAGAAGTGAATCACCAAATGCTTGTAGATAAGACACCCCAACTTCAACTACAAGAGTTAATATTATCTCTGGGGCCATCTATTAAGCCTTGTTGTTGGATCCTTGATTGAATTTAATAACATGTGACTCAAAAATATATAAAATGCCACTACCCCTTCCACTGGGGTCTCACCCTAAGAGGCACCATCAAAATAAGCCCAAGGATTTGATCTATCAATAACTTCTTCAACCACCCATTGATGAGGTTTTTTGTCATTTGACTATTTTGAAATATGAAAGTAGATTCCACCCTTATGTTGCACATTGAATTGGAGTTGTGATTTTATTCTCGAATATCCTAGAATTTTGTGCTAACCAAGTACCCAAAGCAATGATCAAGGGTAAGGCCCTAATCTCTTTGGTAGAAGGATTGACACATTGGTGATAGAGTTTCCTGACCAAGCATCCTTGAAGTCCATGAAACCTTCCAATTCCTTCCAAACCAACCTATCAAAAGTATAGTTCATAAATAAATAGTTATTTGTTTCTTCACTCTCCATACATAAACTACACCATCCTAGGCCCTTAATATTACTCCTCTGTAAAATATCTCAAGTGAATACTTTATTTTTTAGAAGTAACCACTAAAATATGTGGGTTTTGTATGGGTGTTTAAACTGCCATACTTGTTTCCACCACCATATGTCGGGTTCCTTAAACCCTTGTGTAACAAGGGAATTATAGCCTTCTCGAGGAATGTACACACACATAACAACATACATTAATAAAATACATGGATTAACCCTATATGACACCTCCTTGATATACTTAAATATATAACCTCCTTTAAGTTATCACAATAGTTCTCCAAAATTCAAAATGTAAATTCATCACCAAAAGAGACAATATTAGAAAATGAGTTTAATTTAGGTGGATCCTTGTGTGAGGCCCACATGTCATCACCTCATCATTTCCACATAATAAATTAAAAAATTAAAAAAATTGAGAATCAAGGAGGACAAAACCCCTAAAAATTTTAAGAATCAAGGAGGACAAAACCTCTCCCCTAAATATTTTAAGAATCGGGGAGGACAAAACATCCTTTTAAGTTATCACGATAGTTCTTCAAAATTTAAATTCATCCCCAAAAGAGGCAATATTAGAAAATGAGTTTAAATTAGGTGGACCCTCGAGTGAGGCCCACGTGTCATTGACTCATAATTTCCAAAGGTTAAATTAGATATATTGGAAATTATGAGTCGATGACATGTGGGCCAAGGGTCCACCTAATTTAAACTCGTTTTCTAATATTGCCTCTTTTGGGGATGAATTTAAATTTTGAATTTTGAAGAACCATTGTGATAACTTAAAAAGAGGTTATGTTAATTCTATTAAGGAGGTATTATATATATATATATATATATATCACGATTAAAAAAAAAAAAACTTTTATTCCAGAGTATAAAAGTTACAATCCTTAGGTGCTTCAACACATCTCCTGCAAAAAACAGCTAAAACCTCCAAACTATAATCTTCCTTCCTCAAGGAAAAGTCCCAAAAGTATAAAAAATTATACAAAATAGTCCCAATACTACACTTCATAAACATAAAACAAACAAATGTAGTAGTCATAATGAAAATAATCTGATTTTACTAAGAGAGCTCACCATCCCGTCAGTGAATTCCTTCAAGAGAAGAATATTGTCATTCAGTGTAAAGGCTTGTTTAGACAACTGATCAACATTGGTATTGTTTTCCCAATAAATATGGCTAAAGAAGATATCTTGAATGTAGCAAATACAGACTTTGAAATGATCTCAATGTTTTGCAGCTACAAGTTTTCAATAGCCCGAACATTGTTCATCCACTCTATGGCTAATTTAGAGTCCCAAAATACTTGGAGAGAGACAATAAGGGGATTTTGTGTGTAACGAAGAAGCTCAATAAGTGCCTGAAGCTCAGCATGATTATTGGTTGCAACACTAAAGTGCCAAGTGCCAGTAACATAGTTGGATTCTAAGAAGAAAATAAGAAACCCAATACTACAAATCCTATTCTCACCTTGACATGCTCCATCAAATTAACCCCATGGCTTGGATTTGTCGATCATCACCAGACCTAAATTTCTGACCTTCTAGACCTTAGGCTTCAACTTGTAATGAGAAAATAATGCAATGGACTATTGTGCAATCTTGAAAGAG
Organism: Picea glauca; assembly: GCA_000966675.3. NCBI lineage: Eukaryota > Viridiplantae > Streptophyta > Pinopsida > Pinales > Pinaceae > Picea > Picea glauca. Next base: position 6,053 of record JZKD02S1846360.1, on the reverse strand, counting down.
GGCCAAAGTTTATCTTCAAATAGGCCTACATTCCCCACCAGCCAAATACCCCAGGCTACCAATATAGGAATAACATGGAAAGGTTTCAAACCTAGGGAAGAAGAAAAATTCTCAAAGCAATCCACAATATATTCATTTTCCCATACTCGTCCCATCCCTATCAATGCAATGACTTCCTTCCATGCTTGGAAAGTATATGAGAAGAATCTGAATAAATGTTGATTGTTCTCCTCGACCCCTTTACATAGAACACAAATATCAAGCCCTTTCTTGTCGTAACACTACAATTGGTCCCAAGTTAAGATACTTCCCATTAGAACTAGCCAAAATAACATGATACCCTTAGGAAGGCCCTTGATATTCCAAAGTTGCTTGTACCACCAACGATCTACATCTTCTTCATTATCACACAAGGCTTGATAACCCACCTTGGCCAAGTATCATCCACTTGATAAATCATATGCCCAAACTAACTCATTATCCTAGTCTCATAGTTTGATGTGTGCTATTAACAGTTCCTAAACTTGAGCTTGCCAATGGCCATGCTATCATGCCTCCAAATTCAACGAACCCACTAATTTCTAGCTCCGACATGAGAGAGTGGTAGATCCCTAATCACAAAGACAGTTTAGAGTACATAAATTATTTCCTTGCAAATGGAGATATGTATCTTCTAGAAGAAAAATATCCATGTTGCAACCCACTTGAACCTGTGGACCAGACCCCACCTTCAAGGCCAAATATTTTCCAACTATTGGAGAAGCAACAACAAGGTTCTTCCATTGGATAGTTGCAACTGGTGCATCCTTTCAAGGACTTCGAATCCAATCTAAAATCAATCCAGAGTAGATATACTTAGCACACAAAATGCACCTCCAAAGACTGTCTTGGGTGAGGAATACCCAAAGGGACTTAGCCGCCAAGGCTTTACCAAAACTTACTAGTTCCTTGAGACCCCAACCACCAAGCACTTCTGGTTGAGAGAGTAGCTTCCCATTAACTAAATGGGATCCAAGATACTTTGTATTATCTTTCCAGAGGTAATTACAACATAATTTCCTAATCCAAGTCAAGATTCCATTGGGAATGCTTGCGAAGAGGTTCCAATAATCCATTATAGCCTATATGACCAATTTTATGAGAATAAGTCGACCACCCCTAGAGATCCATCTATTACACCACAACGTGATTCGCTTCTCAATTTTTGAAACCAACCAACCCCAATCATTCAAGTTATAGGTATTTGGTTTGATTATGTAACCTAGGTATTTTAAACCATCACTAATGTCAAAGGCATCATAGGAGAAATGATTAGTCACCGCTTAACAAGAGACCTCATCACACTTGGGAAACTCAATAGCAAATTTTCCGGTATTAATTGCCATACATGTTGCACCACATAAGAGGTCCAACAACCCTTTGAGAACCCTACCCTTGGCTTCCACACAATGAAAAAATAATAAAATATTGTCCACAAACAAAAGGTGAGTTAATTTCGTAGATCGCCCCATTCGAATACCCTGGAATTGATGGAGTCTAGTCACTTCAACAATAGCACGACTAATCCCATACACAACGAGAAGGAATAAATAAGGAGATAGTGAATGCCCTTGGTGAAGCCCACAACCATCATAGAAGAATGGGGAACCACACCATTTATTAATACTGCAAAATGAATGGAGGAAACACAAGAAATTACCAAATTAACCATCGATAAATCAAAACCAATTTGGAGAAGTAACAACTTAATATATAACCCGAACACTCGGTCATATGCCTTTGATAAATTAATTTTGATCACTAAGACATGTTTCATTTGTGTCTTGATGGTGTGAATACCTTCCTGGGCAGATCCAATAGCCTCATGGATCAATCACCCCTTCAAGAAACCAAATTGCTTAGAAGTAATAATCCATGACAAGATCAATTTTAATCTCAAAGCAATAATGTTTTCCATGATATTATATAAACAATTGCATAATGAAATAGGGTGAAAGTCATCAACGGTTGACGAAAAATCCACTTTCGGGATCAACACAATAAACGTTGAATTGATGCTACCTAGGATTTTGCCAGAGATGTGAATCTCTTATACAACCCTCAAAAGGTCGTCACCCAACAAGTTGATGCATCCCTCAGAGAATTATGTTATCCATCCATCATGATCTAGGCTCTTGTCCCTATGAAAAGAGCCTAAAACAGCCTAGAGTTCCTCTTTTGAAATTTCATTATATAAAGTTTGGTTTTCTTTGTCCCCCACCATCTTGGGGAAATATGATAGGAGACTAAGTGCCATGTCCATTTTGAAATGAGGAGATTCCTGGAAGAGAGAATGAAAGTGATGGACTCCCAAATATGTGAGGTCAGAGAACCCATGAACTTTTGATCCATCTACATCCCTGAACTCCCATATGGTATTGTAACTCTTACGATAGTTGGTGAAACACTGGAAGAAATTTGTATTCAAATTACCCGCTTCCAACCATAGAGCCAAACTCTTGATCCTCCACTCTTTCTCTTGTTCAACTAAAATATTATGCTGAGTAGTTTCCAAGTGCCAAACTCGGTCAACATCCATAGTGACATCCCATCGCATAAATATACCATCATAGATATGTTCAAGCTCTTCCTTAATGCCAAGGAGCATTTTGTATCGATCCTTTTTATGCCCAATATCACAATGAACTATTGCATTATTCAAATTCTTAAGGGAATCGATGATTTTTTTATCAGCCCTAGAGCCAATACTTGGATCATACTTCACCCACTTGCTTCAACCAAATATTGAAATTCATCAAGCTCGAACCAAGAGAGGTAAAATTTGAAAGGTCCCCCCAGCCACCCCCTCGAGACATTCACATCTAAACAAATAGAGAAGTGATATGAGCACTTAACTTTACCGATCCATGATCTATAAACAACAATGTTCTGCAGAAGTGTGTGGTGTACCAAGAAATGGTCCAACCACTTATGAAAACCCTCCTATCCAGATCTATTATTTCTCCAGGTAGGACTAAGAGAAACTAGTTCCACATCTACTAGACCCGATATATCCAACTTATTGAGGAATTATTTTGACAGTGGGTCTTTTCTTACCGAGTCCCCCCAAATTTCCTCCCTTAAAATGGAAAAATTCAAATCCCCACTAATAATAACATTCTCTAACTGAATAGCATGAATACTCAAGAGATGATTCCAAAATGATTCCTTGTCTATATAGGGACCATATATATTACATAACAAAAATGGTCGATCCAGTTCCTTGCACAAAATCTCTGAACAAATACCTGAATTCATAAAGAAACAATTTATAAGAGATATGGATGGTGAGATACTAGTAGTAAACCATCGGATGGGGAAATAGGTGTGGGTGGGATTCTCCTTAATCCTAAAGGAAATGTAATGTGTCATTATGCTTGGGGCCTAGGGACCATGACAAGTAATATAGCATAAGATTATGCTCTTTACGCAGGGTTAAAATTGGCAAAAGAACACAACATCTCTCAACTCTTAGTATTCAAAGACTCAATGTTAATTTTCAGGGAAGTTCTTAATATAAATGATATGGAGAACAACCTCCTGAGTGGTATCCTCCACCAAATTACCTCTCTAATCGGAAATTTTGACGAAATCAACCTATTCCATATTAAAAGAGGCCTAAAACCCCATCCTGGCCTATGGGAAAAATAGTTTTCTAGGATGGATCTAGAAGAAATTAATCTAAATGGAGAAAAGGGGGTTTCCCCCATCCCGTAACCCCTTTCTCATGATGTGACATCACCACATTCTTCCCCCCGCCTGTTGTGTCATCCTCGTACATTGGGTACCTTCAAATGTCTGAAAGGTGATGGAGAGTGTGCAAGTCTCAATGGAGTCTCAATGGATTTTGTGTGAGATATCACTTGGGCTCTTGTGCTTTAGGCTCTTTAAGTGACTCAAAGAGCCGAGGTATGGCACTTATGACCTTGTTTTGGGATATGTATGCTCCTAGTTAAGAAGGGTTAATCATGAGCAAGGTTTAGATTTTGTTCGCTCCTTGGGAGAGAAGACGATTCCACTAGTGCTCTTTGTTGTTGGTTGATCTGCGAGATAGGAATTTGGGGACTCTAGCAGGGGCCACCTTTGGTTTCTCCCCCTGGAATCTTCATCATATTCACAGGTCCACTCTAATTTTTTATTTAATGTCAAAAAATTGTGGTGTTGTTTTGTTAATTCTCTTTATACACCGCCCTCCTTGTATTATTTTCACATTCGACTGGAGTAGTTTCAGGACTTGGCCACATGGATTCCCTATGGAGACCTCTATGAGTGATCTCAAGAAAATCCTCAGACATCACGAAGAGTTTGGCCAAGCCAATAATACATCCCTTCAACAACTTATAGCTAAACTCAGAGAATTCAAGGAAATGATGGCAGGGATCTCTCGTCGAATGGAAGAAAAGTTTGTAGAATTCGAGGTTGCTCTCACTGCCCTATCTCGTCGTATGGATGAAATGGAAGCATATATCCATTATATTAGAGCCCCAAGCCTTCTTCAAGGATCAACCTCTAATTCAGTGAACCCTGGCATACCCTCCCATCCTGATGTTGCTCTTGAGAACGACTCAGGAAATTCAAATGTAGGTACTGCTCCAATGGATATAGAATGTGGGCCTCTTCAACTCTTACGGACCTCCGACATTTAGGATTCTTCCTCAAATATGTAGTTAATGTTTTTTAAAATCTTATGGTGCCTTGGGAAATTTTGTAAAGATATTACCAGTCTAGAAAATCATGGGAATGGCCCAACAAGGATGTTACATTTTATTACTTTTGTTTCTGTTCTAGTTACTGAAACTCTTTGACTGTACGCCCTATTATGTAGAATTTTTGACATTTTTCTTCGGTGTGACCCTTTTAGTATAGTTTAGTTTAGTTTGTGTTAAAAAAAAAAACCTCCCAACAACCCTTCTGAGTCCTGTCCAAAAAAGACCCAACTTGAAAAGATTTTTTTAAGCTCAACAATAGTAGGGTCGCATTTCCCCATAGTCTCTTACATGAACACAATATTAAGGTGCTCCTACCCAATAAACCTCTAGAAGGAAATATTTTTTGGTCTTCCCCCAAGACCCTGCATGTTATCCATTATTATTTTCACAAGGGTGTTAGAAAAGGGGGAACACCTTCTCCAAGTCCCTCAGATATAAGTCATTGAAAACCCTAAGACACCTCTCGAGAAGATTTTTCCTGAGTATGTTTTAATGTGGATTTATGACCCACCTTGGATGGCCAAGGATCTTTGGTAGAGACAAAACCCAAACCCCCAAAGGAAGAAGGACCCTGAGACAAAACTCGGGGCCTAAGAAAATATGGGTCCATCCCCGAGAACATCAAAATAGAGTTGGAAGAGCATACCTTACGAGACCCTAAGGACTAAGTTGTGTCATGATCAAAGTCATTTGCAAGATCAACTATAGGTTCCTTAGAAGTTCTAGGATCCACCCAATTATCAAATAAACCTCCCAATGGAATAGGACAATCGATGATACCCACCACCCCCTCAAAAGAATGAAAACACATGTGAGAGGAGGAACTAACCAAACAAGTCAAAGTTGAGGACTTACCCGAAACTGAACACTTGAATTTTCTGTCATACCATAGTGCCTCTAATTTGATCCAATCTACCGTTGAGAGATCAAGATCCTCATCTATAATCTCCTTAGGAATCTTTGGTATACCAAACATGGGGCCATGCTCGACCAATGGAACAATTATGTCAGCAACAACAATTCAAACATTTTCATGATGAGAAGAAGCCTAAAGAGGCCCCAAAGACCTGAATTTTACCATGTCAGGTGGAGGGAGGAAGGAACACATCACCTTTTTTAGCACTACACGTTGTGGGCAAGTGTTGGGCCCGAGATATGATCACTTTCATGATGGTTATTATACATTTTTTCTACATGTACATATGCGTTTTTCATCTTTTAAAGGAGCTTTTTGAAGAATTTCATGATAAAATGGTATGATCGCCATAAGGTACGTGTAATTCATGTTTAATGATTGAATCAAGT
>JZKD02S1846338.1:69782-87263 GCA_000966675.3 Picea glauca | reverse complement strand
CTCATATATTGTGCATGGTGTATTATGGTGTATTGGTGTAAGTCTTATACTATTGTTCATTGCTCATTGGATATAATTGAATGGTTTAAGTATAAGTTTAAAAAGGTTTTAAATTTCACTTCATACTGATTCATCCCCTTCTCAGTATCAATAGTTTTTCCCATGAGGTTTTCCCTCGTTCCTCACTTTATTTTCAATGTATCTTTTGTACTTGGGTACCTAACATGGCCTCGTTGCCGGGACCCAATCTTTATTTTCACCATAGTGATGTTCAGGGGGGGTGTTGGAGTTACTTCATTATTTCTTTTTCCTAAGGTTTTTATTTGTTTATTAGTCATAATTAGTCATTATCCAGTCTCCTATATTTTAAGGAGAGAATATTCCACCTGGAGAATATTCTCTTTCAGTCCACACGTCAGTTTAATTAGTTGAGTTGAGTTTAGATGTTGCATTAGGATCATCACCATGCTAATTCGACCATGCCTTGGTATCATTACCAAAGTGTCACATTAGCCTTGATTCATTGAGTTAATTCCTCACTACTTTCTATTCAGTCAGTTAACTGAAGACTAGTTGACTAGTTAACTCAACTAGGTGGCAGTTCACTCCCGTAACTGCATGAGAGACTAGAATAGGTGGCAGTTCACTCCAGTAACTGTTGTTGTGTGTCCAGATCACTCTAGACCACCACTATGGTGACTTGGTTCACCTCAATTCAAACTCATTGAGATGTACAGAGTATATCATGTGTAAATTATTCATTATTCACAATGGTTAATGAGAATTCATTCTATTCTTTCTCTCCATCTTCTTCTTTTTCCAATTCTCTATGCAAATGTGTGTATCATTGTTTAGATAGATATATTATGTGCAGGTTCAACACATTTACACATATGAGTCTATTATGGAAATGTTGAACATTAACGAGCTATCTCGAGATGATAACCATCATCGATCTTGTTTTCTTCCTCCTTATGAAGAAATTCAGGCAAATATACAGTCTATCTCCCCTCCTGATGTTGATTTTCAATCGTCTCCCATCCCTTTGACTTCCGATGATTTGGATTCAGTAGTTGACATGCCGATTTATTCAGTAGGGCTATTGGAGCCTACTCTCCTTACCCCTGTCACGACCCTCGACATGTGTTCCCTCCAGAATGATTTTATTCCATCCAGTGAAGATCTCATGGAATCCATGACCGAGTTTTGTCCCTTGATGTGGTGTCCTTCCATAGTGTTTTTCTCTTGGAAGAAATGATCAAGGAGACTCCATGAGAATATTTTCTCTTCTCTGTAGAAATCTCGTTAAAAAATGAAACAAAGGTCATGAGCATAGTTTCTCTTCTTTGTGGCAAGCTCATTAAAAAATGAAACAGAAGATTTGAGCATAGTTTTCCTCTCTGTTGAAAACTTGTTAAAAAATGAAACAACCATCTGTGGATTGTACCTAGAGCCCTGATCATAGTTCTTTTTCCATGTCAATCTCGTTGAAAAATGAAGCAATCACCTCTCTTGAACCTTCTTTTCATCCACTCTTAACCTTTTTTTTCTCCATCTAGTAGAGAAATTGGTGACAACCTCACCGTCAGTGAATGAGTTGAAGCTTGGAGGGCATGTCTCCAGCCTTTGATGATCATTCTCGAGTTAAGCAACTAGATTTCAAGCTGCAGACATACCGATCTTAGTATTTGTTCATTCCCGTGCTCAGAAAAAACATGAGAATGTAATCGAGTAGACTTTTATCACTTTTTTCAGACTCGCATGGATATACGAAAAAGGAACCCTTTGGAGTCATCTTTGAGCTCTTTTCAAACTCTCTAAACATGAAAAGATTGTTGAGTCATATTGCTTCCTTTACCACTCATTAAAAGGTCTTAAAGAGCATCTTTCGAGTGATAATTTATCTCTTTTTCAGCCTCGTGAGACTAACATTACAAAAAGGGACAACATTGGAGTCGTCTTTAATTTGTTTTAAGACTCTCTAAATATGAAAAACCACCGATTTTACCTTCTCTGGACTCGTTAAACAATCATACATTGAAGGGCCCATACGGGACTAAACCCTTACTTCTGCCAGTTCACTAAACAAAGGAAGAGGGACTTACCGAAGGTGAGTCATATCGAGCATGTGTTACCCTCCTCGAGATCATTAAATTAAAAAGAGGTACTCTTCTATCTGGATGGGGGAAAAATTAAAAGAAGTAAGACAAGAAAGTTTTTGAGAACACTACCAGTAGCTCTTACGGTCGCCCTTAAACACGACACTTTATCTTTGCACGCATTTTAATCCATTGAACCTTTGCACTGAGCCAATCCTCTGATTTTATTTTACTCCTTTGGGTCTCCTGACGAAAGTCACAACATCCACTACATCATCAAGTTTTGTTCCATGTCATGTTTCTACTGTTGTGCCTCAGTGTTCAAGGGAAATATCTACCTCGACAGTCAACCATCACAAATATCATGTTTCACTACCCATGTCAATCCATGTTCATTTGATCTACCAATTACATTTCTGTGTCTGTTTTGTGTCATTGATGAGGGATACATCAAGGCCCTCCTTCGACGAGTCTATTACTGTCGAATTCAACACATTATCCTGGAACTATACCTAGAAACTAGTGAGTACCTTGGGACCTGCATGCCTCAATGGTAGGCCTCCTCATGTCCGACAGTGGGTTTACATCATTGACCTCTGATCGGATGATTTCATGGATTTTCGACTTCATCTCGTTCATTAACATTCGTCGGAATGTACTAGTTACCATGGGAATCATTGACATCAATGGTGATCTCCCTCACGCTTGTTAACAGTTTACATCATTGACCGGTAATCAAGTGGTTTATGCCATGTTCGACATCAGGAAATCTATTCACATGGTTAGATTTGTACTACATCGGGATCGGTAAGAAGACCCTGGGTTGATTTTCCACTCTTATATGTACTTTACCCAGGTTGTGAAGGAGTTTTCTTTTGAACTATGACACATATACTATTACATAGATCCACTTTGTATTGGTCTTGGCTATGTCTTGTCATCTTGTAGATCCACTGTGTATTCTTTGTGGCTACGATCAGTTCAGGTCATAGGAGTATAGATCCACATTGTATCTTCAGTGGATATACCTTTTTTTCAATATAATAATAGATTCACAGTGTATTTTATGGCAGCCATACCTAGAAAGTCTTTATCACTCAAGCATAGGTATGCCTGCCTTGGGTTTTGAAACTTGTCGTAATATTTGTTTGATGGTTGTGTGCATCTTTTTCCGGTTTCTCTGCGTCCATACCCTTGCTTGAAAAAGTCTACAAAGTACTTCAGTCATCATTTTCTTCTACCTTCATACTTTGGGGGGCAATCTGTTACACCTAAAAATTACTCACTTCGATAGTGTTGCAAGAGTCGTCATTACGAGTGTTGTAAGTATCACATATTGACTATAAGTGTTGCAAGTGTCACAAACATCATACTTCCATATTGCATATGTCATGCCTCTAATGACATCATAAAGACACTTAAGACACCTCAAAATATGGTTTGGAAGAAGAAAAATCACTTGGCAAGAAGTACAAGCTTTTTGCCATTGGAAAAATCACTAAAAAATGATTTTTGGAGAGGAGCGCTCCCCTACCCACTGTTAGGGAGCACTAGCACACCCTGAGCCTCTTTGGGGACTGTTTGAGCACCCTATGCACCCCTTTGAGGGAGCACTACCCTTGTTTTAGCAAATTCTGGGTTTGTTGAGGCAAATAAGGGAAGAATCCCTCAATTATTGAAGGTAGTTGGATTCAAATAGATGGTCAAGGCATGATCTTAGGGAAGATCTTCAACTGAAGGAGAGGAATTCTCAAATTATCGCAAATATATCTCAAGTGGTTGGATCTCTCCAAGTTTATATAAGTAGCCCTTCTCATGGTGAAAGGAAGAATAGAGGCTAGAGGTCAATACCAAACTTATGATCCTATAAGTGGTATTGATAGGGGAATGAAATCGGAGAATTACATCAAACTTATGATCTCATGAGTGAGATGTCATCAAATAAATCAATGGATATTGATTGAGAAAAGGGGTTGGACAAGGATAACTGGACGAAGTTGTTCCACCTTCATCCAAAGGATTGTAAGTACTTTTACTTGTTCTCATTAATATAATCAATGCTTGGCCTATTTCTTTAAAACTTGTACTTGTTCCATATAAGTTTGTTTGCAGTAGATGGATCTATGTTTGAGATAATCTCAATAGAGTAGGAATTATTTTGTACCTTTTTTTGTTTTGCAGGACCTATCAAGGAGCTCAAGATCGAAGCTCATGCTGGACTTTGCAAGGACAAACATTGTTCATAAGGTACATATATTTATCTTTCTCTTTCATTCATTAGATTCATTAGATCTAAAAGGAAGTCAGTGTCCATGCTAAGCACTTTTTGTCTTGGCCTTAGGAGTATAGAGACCAAGAGGGAATCCACTTGTCCTCATGGGGGATTCACCTACAACAATGATCCATCTTGAATTTGTTTTTGTCTTCCCAAGATTTTTGGAAAGTTGGCCTTGATTTTTGCTGATCATATAGACATTTAGCTTGCCTTATGGTCACCTCTAATGTTTTGGGATCATCATATTGTATTTTGTCATTGATGAATGATGGAAATCCACTCAAATACCTTTGAATCTTAACTGTCTCATCCTTGATGAAAGAAACATACTTCATCAGTTCTAAAAACCTTCTTTCATATTCATCTATGGTCATACTCCCAAGCTTGAGTTCAAAGAACTCTTTCATTTTCTTGTCATAGTATCTCTTAGTCAAGTATTTCTTTTCAAAATACTTATTGAATTCCCTCCAAGTAACATTTTTCTCTTTAATGCATTGCACCTGCACAAGTTGATCGCACCACATAGATGCCTTTCCGTTGAGTATATATATGGAAATTCTTCCTTCTGCATGAGAAGAATAATTATTCAATTGAAAATATTTTCTCATGCCCAACAACCATGTCTCTTCATCTTCATCCTTCTTGTGTTGACCATCAAATGTAGTAGGTTTGATTTTGTTCATTTCTCCTCGTAGCTCATCCACCCCATACCTCTTATGCTTCCTGACAGGGGATGGAATTGATCTGTTGTTTGATCTCTCATTAGAATGCCTCGGGGAGTGATGGTGATGTCTGCTAACATTTATTGTTCTTGTTTTCTCATGAAAAGACCTGTGACTTCCTGTTTTTCTTGAGCCACTCTCCTTATCCAATTTCTTTTCTATTCAGTTCAAGATCCGCATTAACTTCATGTTGAAGTCCTCCTAATGCTCCTTGGCTCTCATAATAATTTCACTATTAGATTGATGGATTTGGACATCCTTCTGCAAATTTTTAATGGTCTCTACCATATTCATGTTTTCATCCCTTCCTTCTCCATGCCCATTGGAGTTTTTTCCTTCAATACCCATATGGACATCCATCCCTCTGATATCATATTCCTAGCTGTAATCCCACTGTGCATATTCCATTCCTATGTTCTCTATGTTTATTTTGATCTGATCTATTTGTTTTTAACATTAAAAAATGTCCATCCAACAAAACTTTGTCAGGTTAACTGACTCATCAATTTCATGAAAAATATGAACCATTCTGGTTCAATAATGCATCAAAATTATTTGTTCTTGTTTCCTAAAAACTGAATGCCCAGATAAATTTTCTAAGTGAATAATTATATTCTACTATCGAAGACCTTTCCAATGCCTACTTCCATGCTCAATTTTGAGTGTTGAGTAGAACATTATGGTTATTTGAAAATTGTCCATTAATGTTTATGTTCACTCTTCAACTTGGTGCAATTATGCGTTGTAGTTATGAATTTTTGCACCTAATCCATTGGAGTTTTAGTAGGATCTCAATTGGGTTTCTTCATATACATATTTTGGATAGTCTGTTCAAGTTTCACCTCTTTCTAGGTTCCAGGTTGCTAGTTACAGCATGCTGAAGTTCTTGGCCAATTCGTGTTTTTGTTCTGGAATGCTGCAGGTACCTTCTTTTCCATATTAAACATTTTTAACATGCCCAAAAATTTAATAGAAATCTATGAATTTCTTGTATGGTTCAATATATTTCCATAGACTATTCCTGGATGTAATCCCCCTGTGCATATTCCATTCCTATGGCCCTTCAATGTTACTTGAGTCTTAAAATTTACCCTCCACTGTTTGTCCTATAAATTCCTCATAAAATTTATGTTTGATGAATGGTTTACACCATTAGAAATATCTCTCCGAGTTGTTTCATTTGGGTTGCAGAGACAAACTTTAGATAGTTCTCAGGATTTTTGAGTAGCTAAAAATGTTGTTTAGGGCCTCAAAAACGCGTAGCAAAAAGATGACCTTCAAACTGTATAAAATGTTGCAGAATTGCACTAGTTTTCTATTGTTGTAGACCATCCAAATGACTTTGTGCACACAAATTTGAACCTATACACACATATTTATCATGCACAACAACACCATAAGATAGTGCATGCTTCACACACCTATAACCAATGTGGATCACTTCTTTGTTGCGTCAATAATTGGTGTGCACTACTTTTGTGTCGTGTGCTTATATCCACCGCTCACTATTTTGGTTCATGCACTAATACCTGTTGTGCACAATTTTTGTGTCGTGTGCATTTTACTCTACGTGCTACAACATGCCAAATTTTAGTATGCCCCCATCGTGCACTAGTATTCCGCGCACACCATTAACTAAATTTTCCCGCGACAGCATATACCCACATTATGCGCACATCAACTAAATTCCTTTACACTCTGTCAATACTGCACACACCATGCGTGCCATTATTATGTGTGTGCACACCACCTGCACTAGTATTACGCATGCACCAATCAATACTTTGCATCGTGCAGCACCAAAATTAAGTGCGCACACCCACGTACCAATATTTTTCACACATTACCACTCTGCACTACATAGTGCCAAATTTTAAGTGCACACACTCGAGCGCCAAAATTTTCCGTGCATTACCACTCTGCACCATGCAGTGAAAAATTTTAACGTGCGCACTTGCATGCCAATATTTTTCCGTGCAATGCCTCTCTGCATCGTGCAACACCAAATTTTAGTGCCTGCAACTGTACGCCATTATTTTTCTATGCAATTACACTTTGCACTACATAGTGCTAAATTTTAGCATGTGCACCTATACGCCAATATTTTTATGTGCAATGCCACTCTGCACCACACAATGCCAAATTTTAGCGTGCACACCCGCATGCCAATATTTTTCTGCATAATGCCACTCTGCACTGTGCAACGCAAAATTTTAGCACGCACACCCGCACTCCAATAGTTTTCCACATGTCACAATATTTTCACTGTGTATCATGCATTATTAGTGTGCCCATTGACACACATTCATTTTTATGTGCATCAATTTGTCGTGAATTTCGCTGCAGAAATTGGGGTTTTGCCAAACTTTTTCCCAATTTTCAGCATAGACATTCTGCAACTATGAAATTTGTTCAATTTCACCCTGATAACAACAATTCAACCTCTGCAAAAACCAATCATTGTTGGTTGACATTTCTAGAACGAATTTTTCCCAAACTCAATTCACGAATTGAGAATTTTAATCAACTAATCTCGCTCCATCTTTCATGGCTTCCTTGTAAATTCAAATTCGATGAATTCTAGATTTGAATTTACTAGAACAGATATTAAATTAGGAATATCTTACCACTTGGCCAAATTTCTCAATTTCCCCATAAATTTAACAACATAAATTTGGGCTTTTTCCCAATTCCACGCAATTTCTTCTAAGTTTTACCATGGACGCTCTCCAGCTTGAAATTTGGCCACCTCGAAATCAATCCTCTATGAAATTTCACTTCAATTCAACATTATCGGCCCATCCAGGCTCAGTGTTGAAAACTAGAGCTTTAATATCATATTGTAACATCCCAAGCATCCAACTGGGCTATGCCATGTAAAAATTTTCGAACTGTATGCAAATTAAAAAATATACACATAGAAAATCTTGCATAACTTTATATATATAACTCAAAACAGGAAAACACATTATGGAAATGCATAGATTCAGACATAAATAACAATAAACATACACATGCAACATAGACAGGAAATACCCATAAATATAAAGATAGGTATAAACAACACACATGGAAAACCCATAAAAATAAACGCATAAATAATAATGCAGCATATAAATTATCACACAATTGACACTTATCTTGGTAAGAATACCACCAACTACGTGCAGAACTTCTATGAACCTCCCAGCCTTATACCACACTGTTCATCACTTGCAGTAATGAGTCACTGCTGAGATGGGACTAAACTCCACCTAGGGAAAGGGATTTTTAACCAGGATGATGTATCTCAGACAACAAGAAATACTTTGTCACATGTGCCAACTCAAACTAACATCCTACAGTCCCTCATTCCCCACATTCATGTCCCATCCCATGAAGTGTGCTCCTTCTCGGCCCAATAGTCCCTCAGCTGCCCCACTTCCTTTCTGAGGTTCAACAACAGGTTAGACAAGAAGTCTCATATCCTTGTAGCTATAGTTTACCACCTTCGGGAATCAATCCCCAATAATTCTCTCACCTACAGAGATTTCTCATGGGCCTGAAACCTCGCTTCTTCAGTCATGCTCCTGAGATAACTAGGTACATGTATGGGTATGGTACTGGTTCAAGTATGGATATGGGTACAAAAAGGTACGAAGGATAGCTGAATGAGTGAGTGAATAATCATGGAATGATAGGAAAATGAACTAAGTCCAAGATATGTGTATGCATGTTCCCAACTTGACACTTGTCATGTTGGGAGCTTCTTTGGCCCACTTGTCACCATCCCTAGAACTTAGGATAAAATAATTATCCATACTTTATACTTTAAGAAATATTAATATAATATTCCTTTTTGGCTAAATCTCCCTAACTTAGCCCTTTTCCTTAACTTGTATCCCCCCCTTTTTTTAGCTAGTGAATTTTAGTCCCCCATACTCTTTTATCATGGTCAATCTACACATAATGATGTATTATATTACTCATGAGACATACACAAAGATAGGCTCACTGGCCTTTAACATCTAGGTTCTCTGGCCTAATTCAAAACATAAGCCTCCTAGTCTATAATAATTGGCTCACCATCCTATAAAACACAACATATACACAAAGTATCCCTAACCTCAAAATCACATGCACTTAAGTTTTCTATGCGCGATATCCTGGAATGTGCACACTACATCATTTTAGTGTGCAGTACATGTGTGCACTATACCATGGAAGGTTCATACAAAACTGATATCAAAGAACTCAACAGCTTAAGTACATTTGCATTTACATTTACAGTTGGGTTCAGCCTAGGGGTATTACACTACATGTAGATGACATCAAATGTACCAAAATAAATAATCATTAATCTCAATAATACACATGTCAATCAATTTTTGAACTTCTCTAGTCCTCTCCAAAGGTTGACATCAATCTCTAAGAATTGACATCAATCTCCAATCTCACTCTCCAATGGTTGACATGAATGACAACCAATTGTCCAACACATCAATGCATAAATGGGTCATTAGGTTGGTTTTTCCTTGATCTTACATGAAGGTTATTTTTTAGTAAGCCTTCACGGCTTCACTGGAATACTTCTATGGAACTTACAGACTTCCCTACATTGTGTTTCTACTACAGTTATACCTTCCTCCTATTCATTTATAGATCTTGAATAATGGCATTCAAGGTTTTATCTGGGTTTGTATTTTAAATATTATTCTTAGTGAAATAGAGTTTCTTCCCCTATTATGACACACCTATATAATTTTCTTTATTATATCCCCACGATCGTTCTTATGGGTCTTTGGGTTTGATGATATACTCATTCTAGCATGTTTATTTTGATTCTTTACAGAGTTTTATATTCGATCATTCGAAACAGGAAAATCTAGTTTGGATATTGTTCTAATAATGGGTCCGCCCTTATTTTTGGAGGGTACCCATCATAACATGAAGTCGTTTGAAATGTGAGGTTGGTTGTGGAAAACTATGATAGATTACACGATTATGGTATCTAACAGGTACCTTTTTTTTTAGCTTATATGGCACATGCAGAGTTAGTATTACTTAGGGTTTATTCAAAGTGTTTTATTGTTATACGATTTCAGGTTGGTACAAGCTTGATGTTACTCTGCCTTTTACGTGCATCTTCTATGACCATTGTAATTCTTATTCGGAGGAAATATAACCATGGTAATTAATCTACCTATTTATATAATAATTTAGGATTTTCACTCAGGTCTATTTTCATTTGAATGAAGGTTTAATGTTTAAATTTTCCTTTTCTACAAGGAAAATACAAGGGTAATCTATGGACCGATAAATCAACTTACCTGGGCAAGGTATTTCAATTTTTTTGTTACATTTATGGATGGCTTGTTGGCTAGTAATATATGTTTCCTTGTAAAAAACAAGGATTCTTCACAGAATATCTAAGGGGTTTTCCTTTGTTGATATTAAACATGTATCATTGTTTTCATAGAAATAGTACATCATTGTAATATATATATATATATATATATATATATATATATATATATAAATTAATGAGGTCTATGCAACCTGATGTAAGTTATAAATTTTCATGGGAGAGATATTTCTTTCTTTTGTGATTCCTTCATATCATAACTCTCTATAATTATATTTACACTACTTAATTTCCTGTGGTTGTACTTTTACTTTCCATTATCTTATTTTTGTTATTCATCTACCCTCAGATCTAATATCAATATGGTTGTTTTCAGTTCTATCATGTCTAGAATTTAACGCCATAGTTAATTTAAATTCTATGTACCCATAATATTCTCTTTAGAGATTTTAATTCCTATAGTTGTTGTGGTTATGCTTATACTACTATGTAGATTTTTAATTTAAAGAGTCTACAATTGATTAAAACAATTGTAGATATATACCTACAAAAATTGAGTAGACATCTTCGACTTATAAACAAAAGATAAATAGCATTCTCTGGAAAACATTTGTACTCATGGTATAGCTAATAATTCAAAGTAACATAGCCAAGATATATAGATACAAAATTTATGTCTTCAAAAAAATAACATAAACATAGACTAAATTTAAATGAACCTAATATTGTTGAATTTGGGAAAAAACACATTGAGTAAGACTGCTCCTTAAAAAAATAGACTAGAGAAAATACAACCTTATTCCTTGTCACCCTCGAGCTATGTTTCCTGATCCAAAAGAGGAAATGACCATTATGTCTTCATGCAGAAATCGAGAGCTCAAGTAAAAAATGGTATTTTCCCATAATGTACATGATATTACTTTATTTTACTTTTCAATATTCACGTACATAGAATGACATCCCATTCCCCTACTGTACCCTTTATTTATTTATTCCTATTTCTTTGACACATGTTTGAGCCACCTTCTCTTTGAACACTTGTCAATTTTCAATCCCACACTTGTCTTTTCTGATTTCCTAGAAATACAGGATTTATCTCTTCTAGTTTGAGTTAAACACAAATATCTCCACCATTGGTCTCTTACTGCTACCACTAGTCATTCCTCTTAATGTATAAGTAAATCCCTCTTTTAACAGTCTTACTCAACGTGCCCCTTTTATTATAATTTAAAAATAAATTGTTTTGATCTTTAAATATCCATCAAATCAAAACAACACAAATTAAAAATTTGTCAAATTTGTTTTCAATAATTCGTGGCATCACAAGAGATAACATGGACATAACAGTCATCCATGTGAACCTCACATATTATCTATTTGTAGGAATACCTATTATGGACCTATAGAGGCCATCCAACAACAAAGCTTCATGGAGTAGGTTAGTATCCTAACCATATGTGTGTTCTTCATCATTAGATGTTTATATGTTATTCTTTGTATTTATATCGATATTTTATTGTATATTGTTTTGTTGTTGTCACATCCATGTAGCAAGAACTCAATTCCCATGGATGCATCAATGTATGTATCCACCACTGATGCAGTGGTAGAGGAAACCTACTCATTTGGAATACCCTCGTACATAGGTATGTGTCACATTTGATAAATTCACCACGATCATTTTTTTTATGTTATGCCATCCTCAAATTTTTAATGTTCTTATGTTTCTACAATTTGTGGGACTAGATGATGTTGAGGAATGCCCATTTGGGATGGACAAGTCACCTACATCACAGATATCATGTGTGGAGTTAAATATCATTTAAATCTCAAATTTGTTTTATTTATGTTGTTGAATTTTACTATTTGGTACTAATCGTTCAATATTATTAATATGTATGCAGGTTGTTGAATTATTGATTAGTTATAATACTATTCCACTCCTTGGGAACTTGGCCTCTGCTCATGGTTACCTTACTCCAGGCCAAGGGATTTTCCATCACTCCTATAGAATGTGGGGGTCTATTCCCACCCACCCCCAACATCTTTCTTATTCGTTGCATCCTAAGGTGATGCACCCATAGACCACACATCCACACCACCTCTTCCAGTGCATCCATCCACAATGGATGTAATCTTATGCCACCCATCTCCACCACCATTTCCATTGACCCCATCCACTGAGGATACAATAATATAGGTTTCCTTAGATCAAGTTGTATAGTTGAGTGCTCCACCTTCCAGTGACTCTCCCCTAAGGCCTAAGATATTTAGGGTGAGATAATGCATTGATGATCATTTTTCATGAATCATAAATTTTATTTTATGCATATTTTTTTAATTTTGATTATTTGATCCTTGTAACCGGTGCATGGTGGCATAGCTGAGAGATTAGGGTCAAGGAGGAG
This sequence comes from Picea glauca, assembly GCA_000966675.3. NCBI lineage: Eukaryota > Viridiplantae > Streptophyta > Pinopsida > Pinales > Pinaceae > Picea > Picea glauca. The sequence continues at coordinate 74,415 of JZKD02S1846338.1, read as the reverse complement.
GGTAAAAACCTCATGATTTTAAGTCCCATATGTGGTAAATTGTCTTATGTTAAATTACAAGGTATCATTTTGTAATTATTTAAATTCATTGTTTAAAAAAACTTATATAAATATTTTTTCTTTGTGCAGTCTCTGGAGCCACGAAGCATGCCCAGGCCCAAATCCGCTTGAGGTGTTTCTTCAAGCAAGAGAAGAAAGATATGTTTCTAGGATGCCCCTAAGGGTGGCGAGGGTCGCACTAGTCAATGGTTGAGAAATTACTTCCATTTTTTTATCTACGGTTATTTTTTAAGTTAGGGAAGTTGTTGTCATTTTATGTATTGGGAACAAGGTGTCATTTTGTAAAAAATGTACAATTTAGACTAAGTTGAATACACACACACACACATAGTCATTTTTTATGAATCTCATTGTTTCTTAATTTTATGTTGATGAATGTATGAATTTCAAATTGTATAAAGTTTATGTGTATGAATGTATGATTTTTTTCTAAAGTGATTATAAATACTTGTGTTACACAATAACAAATATATTAAGGTGTAAAACATTGCTAAGTGCTAAATACATAAGAAATTAATGGTTCTAATTACCTAAATTTGACAAAAGCATGAAGTCCCATCCTAGTTAAGACTCCATGAACCAATAATAAAAATCATGTAGGCTAACATAATCCCAATAGAAATAAGAGATTTTAAACCTCAGATTACTCTATCCAAAATCAAGCATGGTTCATTATAATGGAAATCACAACATGTTACAAGTGTTTCTTAATACAAACTCAAGACATAAAATATGAGTGCACAGTAAAGCCTCGCATCAAATCAAAATATACCTAAAATTATCCATTAAGCTTGACAAAATATTCTACAATGTATCCCAAGAGTAGAGCTCCTAAATTCCCAAATTCTCCACCCTTTACAATGGAGAGAAAGAATTCTTATTTATAGAGAGAGTCTCTTCTCTTATACAATAGAATATTATTTTTTAAGTAACCAACTCCATGACAAGTAAAGTAAATATTATAATAATGAATTAGCTAGATCTATCCTCAATAAATGGTTGACCATGTTACAACATGTGGAAATTATCCTCTCCAAATCAATTCTCCCTTATCCAAAAATAGTAGCAGTATACACCAAATAATGCTCATGAGTGGGCCACACCACCGAAAATAGGAATCAAGCCAATTCCAATGCCAAGTGTCCACATGGAATGTTCCCTTCAGGAATGTGGATGCATGAAACCACTTCACCTGTGCTAATTCCAAGGTATCAAACTCCATGGATGAATGTGCAATATTCCAAGTGGATGGGGCATCCAAAACAAAGTATGTGATCAATTCCCTATCTTGCATTTCCTTGCTTGCCTATCCTTTCCTTGTATTTCCTGCCTATCCTTGCCTTTCCTATGACTTGCCTTCCATTTCCTTTCCTTTCCTTGCCTTTCCTTGTCTTAAATTTCCTTTCCTTCTCTTAAATTTCCTTTCCTTTCCATGGCATCCCATACCATGTCTCTCTCATTTCCATGTCATGCCTTTCCATGTCATGTCATATCTCTCCTTTCCATGCCATGCCTTTCCTTTCTGTCACTTCCCATGCCATGCCATGATTTTCCATCCAATTCCGTGGAATTCCATTCCATTACATGCCTTTCTTTTTCATGCCATATCTTTCCATTCCTTTCTTTGCATTTTCATGACTTGCCATGTGATTCCTTGACTTTCCTTTCCATGCAATTCCTTTCCTTACCTTTCATTTCCATACCATGCCATGCCTTTCTATGCCATGTCATTCCATTCCATGCATTTCCTTGCCTTATCATTCCTTTCCATGCCTTGCCTTTCCCTGCCATGCCATTCCTTGCCATGCCTTGCCTTATCTTTCCTTTCCTTAACTTTCCATACCATTACTTTCCTTGCCATGCCTTGACATGTCTTGCCTTGTCTTTCCTTTCCTTAACTTTCCATACCATTACTTTCCTTGTCATGCCATTCCATGCATTGGTCACCTCAACAATATAGCCATTTGGATATCACATAGCTCATATCCATGCATATAAATTACAAATTTCATATGATAATCCTTATCTGTATTAATGTTCAATTAAGAAATGTGTGTTTATTTACTTTATTCCTTGCATATTTTATACATTCACAACATAATTTTGAACTAGTATCCAGATACCAATGTTACACATTATTTTCGTCATCCCTATGATCATTAATGATGTAAACCTATCTGTTTCCTTCAGAGGGGTTAGTGGCCTAAGTTCCTAAAGAGAGAAGAGAGGAGAACTTCTCCTGAGAAAATAAGTTGCATTATCCTATGTAAAAACCTTATAAAAAAAGAAGTTCGCAGGTTGCTATATAGGCAGGATGCGAGAATGACCCATTCTCGCAGGTTTCACCATAGTCAGGGTGTGAGGGGTTCATAGGTTGCTCTATAGCTAGGGTGCGAGAATTCCAACACGTGGGAAAAATGAACGTTTTCTTGAATCTTCTAGAAGGAGAAGCTTCTATGGTGAGGTGGCATCCGAATGGTTTGGATATTACTCGCTTTCATGATTTAGTGGGATCATCCTAACCTCCTCACATTATCATCTTCAACTTATAAAAGGAGAGGAGTTCTCATGGAGAAAGTTAGCTTTGGTGAGCTTGAGCTTGGGTTAGCTTTGTTGGTTCTTGAGCTTGGAATTATTAGCTTGGTTGGAGTGGCTTTGAGATTTTCTTTGTCAAGATAGATTGTGAATAGCTATCAGCTCTATGGTCTCAGAATCCTTGGAGCAAGAAGTGTGTGGGGAACAAAGGATAGTTGGAAGGGACCTTACGACATCAAGGAAATGGTTGTAATCTATCTTTCACATTTAATATGATACAACAATATGATTCTTTCCCATAAAGCTAATGTCACTTTATTGTATAACTCCTTGATCATATACATAGATTAATTGTTGAATATATTGAGTTGTCTTCACTTCGATTGGTTTGTTTTGTTGTGGTCTTGATGATACAAGAGCATTGGAGAGAAGCTTGGATCAACAGAGACCGAAGGAAGCGATCATAAGGTATGTTCATGATTCTTGCCTCCTAGTTCATTCAACAGTTAAAATCTAGGGAAAGTGTATTATTCTGTCTTGCTTTATTCTAGATCCAGGTGGATCTAGGGAGATCGGTTTGTGTCCGCACTTACGGATTTATCCTATAACAAAATTGGTGACTCCACTGGGGATCAGATTGTTTCCTAATTAGTCTAGTTTCCCTTTCTTTTATTGTTTGTTTTATGGTCTCTGAGTCTGTGTGAGATCTATCAAGACTCTTTGGATCTGAAAGTTCTCTTAGAAATTTTACCCTTTTTCCAAATTTTGCTTGTTTATAACCATTCTCGCATTGCACTCGTTAGTAGCCTGCGAGAATCACTTGAGTTCGCACCCTGGTGTTCAGTCCAGTGCGAACACCTCACAGTCAACCTATGTCCAGTATGCGAGAATCCTTGATTCTTGCACTATAATACACTGCTAGCCTGCGAACTCACTTGTGAAAATTTTGGATTAAGTCTTCTGATACCCAGTTTTTCTTTTAACAACTGGATTGAACTTTTAAAGCTTATATTGATCTGTTTACAGTCTGCTTGACATCCTTTGAGTTTCTTTTAGCCACTTTTTCTTTGTTTGGTTTTGAAGGATTAGTCTCTTGCTTTGAGTGTCTTTCAATTACAAAGCGTGTGTTTTCTTTAGAATTATTTAGGGAAAGATCAGATTTCTTCTGAATAGTTCGCTTTAAAAGAAAACTTTTATTTTGGGTTTCATTGTTTTAAGAAAGTTCATTATTGCTTTTAGTGAAATTTTTGAAACAAAACGATTTATTTTCTTGCTTTATATTAGATTGGGGGAATCCTTGCATTTGCAGTACTGAAATTGCATGATTGATATTGATGAGTTTAATATATTTTGGGACATTGTGCATATGGGAATGATAAATGTTTTCTCCTTCTCGTAGCATAGCTTTCATTAAAATGAAACGATTGCATCTTCATATCTTTGCATAATTTTCGAGTCGGTCAAAACACCATATTGTCCACGCGATCTTCCTTTTGAGTAACAACAACCATAAAATAAAGTGCTTATAAAAATTGATTAGACATTTTTATCTTTTCTGGTAGCAAACCTACATTAGATTAGTTTTAGGGCTTTGGAATAGGTGTGAAAGATAACTTTCCAAAGTTGCAAACAAACATAGTATCTTGTGATAGGGAGAGTTAAATCCACTTACTACATTTTGTCCTGGGAAGCCCTTCTCACACAAGGGTCAAGCACTAGGTCGCATTGATGTTGACAGAGTTACTCACCCTGTTTTTTTGACATTAGTGTAGAGATTGCACGTATTGTGGGGGTCACTCGGAGGTATACCCACAATGATGAGTGGAAGCCTTTTGAGTTGATTTTGGGCTAGATACCCTGCCCTTGTGTGTGGATCGGACTGCTGACTGTCCCCCCAGACTTTATTTTTGTTGGTGGTAACCTTAGTGGCCTATCCTTCTAGGTTCTTTACACGAGGTGACTGTGGAGGGGCAAGTCTTCATGGTACCTGGAATCGACGTTGGCCAAACTCACTCAGGCTCCTTGGAGGGTATACCCA
>JZKD02S1846338.1:39658-61467 GCA_000966675.3 Picea glauca | reverse complement strand
AAATCATATCGACAATGGAAATATGATGTATAGTTGGTGGAAGTGGTGTAGGGAAGGTACCCATGAGGATAGAATCTTTCAGTAAGCCAACACTAATGCTTTCATACATCATCTTGTGGTCTCCCAAGAAAGGAATATTGTTGGTAGTGGGAGTACGAGAAACAGTCATGTAGAAATCCAACTGATCAACATTGACAATTTTGCACTGATGAGGAAATTGTACACATCGAAAGACCGATGAAGAAACATCATTCATAGCATAAAACCAACTTTTTCCATGTAACAAGTTGTAATCGAGGGGAACATCGAACACCTCGACATCAACAGTAACAATTTTTCCACCCAATTGGATGAGTAGGGACTGTAAAAGCCCATGGGGATGAAAACCTCACCCATCGAAGGTCTGTAACATCGTTGGGGATTTTTTAAGTGATATTGATTTTAAACCTTTCCAACACGCTAAAGACATGACACAAGTTGAGGCTCCCTCATCCAGAATAGTTCGGTGGATTTGTTGATTATGAACAACAACATCAACCTGGAAATCAAGTTGGTGGAAGAGTCAAGACGCATAATTATCAAGGTTAAACATGATATGGTTAGACGACTCAGGATAAACAACACCAATAGTGGCCAAGAGCATTATGCATTGACTGGGGTAGTGTTGTAGAACTTCTAACGCAGACATAGCAAATGGTGCTTGAGATAAATTTTCAACAATGTTGTAGTTTTGGGTGGCACATGAACTAGGATTAAAGGTAGATTTGCGGATAATTCTCTTAGGAGGGCATAATATAGTGTCAAATGTAGGTTTCTCAATCTGAAGTGGTCCAGACGAAGGATTAACCGATGGAGGACTAACAAAGGATGGTGATGGATCCGGTAAACTAATGGTACCGTTAATGTCTTTTCCTTTGTCAGGGTTACTTGGTGTGTTGTATGTATTAGAGTGAGTGGTCAAATTAATCCCATTAAACATATAAATATGTGCACTCATCGAGGCCTCAACTGCTAGAACTGCCCCCAAGAGAAGGGGTTTCAGAAACCATGGATTGCTTCTATGGAAAAGGTTGAGTAAGCACGGTGGGTTGTGAATTTCCCTGGAAAATTTTGGCCACTTCATTGTGATGTGGACAATATCAAGTGTAGTGATCATCACCACAAATGATACATGGGAATTTTAGTTTCCATTGTGGTTGCTTTTCGATAGCAGGTGTTTGAGCTTGATTTTTTGGTTGTTCATTATTATTAGTATTTTTTGATTTATTTTTTGTCTTCTTCTTACCTCTAGATTGTTGTGAAGGGGAAGATTGAATTGCATTCACCTCGGAGATATGAGTTTGGGGGTAGGTAGAGGAGAGTGTGGTTGTTTGGGAAGTAGATTGAGTTTTGACAGAACTGATAACACCCTCCGGATGAGATGAGGATGACGGTTTGGATGGATCGGTATTAGCTCAAGCAACATTTGGAAGAAAATCATACAATGTACCAAATTGGGAATAAACCAAATCTAAGTACTGATCTCGCGAAATGGTTTCTTCCTCGGTGACTGCGCCACCCATACCGACATCACGAGTGATCGGGGGTAAAAGTGATTTAGTAAACCATTCCGCCAATAATATGTTAGGAATGATTACCTTGATCAACCTTCATGGTCGTCTCCACTCATGAATATTGCCAGAGATATGCACAGAGTTAGTTTGATGAAGGGAGGTCAAGAGTTCAGTACCTGTCTCATAGCGAATAGGTAGTTGAAAGTGCGTAAGTAAAGACATGGAAAGGGAGTTGAAATCATGAAAAGAATCACGTGGTAGTTCAATATACCACTTTGTTGTTGAGCCTTTAAGTGTTCGTTGGAAAAGACGCAAATGTATAGAATCATCCATGAAGGAGTTTGATGAACACCACAAATGGAAAGTCATCACATGGTTATTTGGATCTTCTCCAGATTTTCCATCAAATTTCAAAATATCAGAAGGAAGTTGAGCTGGAATAACTGGCCAAACCGGTGAATTAAAAATAGGATCATTAGTTAACCGAGAAAAGTCTGGGAGATCCAGAGTCGCAAGGAAAGGTAGTTGTCGGTTAATTTGTGGATGATATTGGTGTGACAAAGGAACACCATTAGGACCATAAACTAGGTTAGGTGGATGGTTGTAACCAGTAGGTCCTCCTACATATGGTTGTTGTTGGCCAGGATAAGCAGGATTGGATAATGGTTGAGGAACATTTGTATAACTCGGTGGGTTCTGAGCATTATAAGCCAGGTGATCTGCTTTCCCATAAGGAGGATAAAAATTTTTCCCTTGAGGATTGTAAGGAGTAGATCCTAGAGGTGGATACACATTAGGCCCATGAGGAGGATAAGGTTGTTGTCCCTGAGAAATTTGAGTGGTGTTTGGGATATCGCCCAGATAAGGTTGTCCATAAGATGTCCCGGAAGGAATAGCATTTGATAGTCCTCCTTGTGGGTTATGATATGAGTTCCCCACAACATGAGGTTGGGTAAAAATGCCTCCTGAAGATATTCCCCAGGATTGTGAAGGGTTTCCAGCAAATGAAGGTTTCCCCCTGCCAGCGGTGGATTAATGACCGAGGTATGACTGGAAAAGGGAGGTTTCCCTCTACAAGGAGAATGAAAAGGGGATTGTCCCCCGAGAGGGGTAGGCTCGCCATAGAATGGTGGTCCTCCAGGAAGGATAGGTCCTCTAGATGGTGGTTTCCTTCCAGTCATCTATAGTTGGCTGGCAAGGGTATGCATTCTTGGGTGAAAAGATGTCCCAGCAGGATCGTGCAAAACATGTATATCTAGAGAGTGAAATCTTGTAAAAGTGGGGTTAGGGATGAAAGGTCCTTGATAATGAGTAGAGGTGATGAGTCCAGCATTAGGATGGACTTTTGCTGACATAATAGTAGGGTTAATGATCTGATCGATGGGGTGATTCATAGTTTGACCGGATGGTCCTGTTTCACCAGGAGGGTCATGAGGATGAAAGGGTTGTTGAAAGGATTTGAAATTCTCATAGAGATCGCATTTCGATGAAGTCCTCCATACAGAATGAGCAGGTGTGGGATTTTTATCTACTGCAGTTCTAGGATGAACAAGAGTCCTATAATCATCACCAAAGGTTGGTTCTGTGGATCCCATATATGTTTCGGTAAAATGTCTCTCTGGTAACCGTGGGACCTCTTCCTCTATGACATTCCCAAGGGAGTCTAAACGAAGAAAATGTGTTTTGAGAGGGGTTATCGACACAAATGTAGTGTGAAGAGTGGTATTCTCAATCGTAACCAAAGCGCCTTCTGAGTTATCTAATGGAGAAGAAACAACACTTCCAGCATCAGATTAATTTTCTACCTCTCGACGATAGTTGTCTTCTTGAGGGTTAGGAGGTAAAGGTTGGTAGCCTTCTGGATGCATCCCTTTCATCCTACGTGATCGAAGAATACATTTATTGTCTATAGGCTCAATTTTGGAAAATAACAGTACATGCTGAAAATCTAGGGCCAACTAACAAAAAGAAACAACATAAGCTAATAAAATCTAGGAATCAAAATGAAGCAAAAAAGACTTCTCTCGATGATTGTACTAGTTTTGATGAAATCCATCGTTGTGTTACCAAGTCAAGAAGGGGCTAGGATATGGTGGAATAGTTACAATGGTGACCTGCTTAACTGACTTTCACCTTGGTGCAAGCTTCCACACAGTAATTACGGATTTACTCTCCAAGAAGCCCGAGTGAGTTTGACCAATGTATGTCCCAGGTACAATGAGACTTCCCTCCACTGTCACCTCGTGTAATTTCCTAAGGATTATGGAAACTATGGACACCAAATTGCAGTCGTCCCTTGGGCGAGTACAGTCGACAATCTGATCCAAATGTATGCGCAGGATAACAAGTCTGAAATCAACTCGAAAGGCTCCCACACATAATCATGGGTATACCCTCAAGTGACCCCCAATATATGATATGACCACTACAAACATTTGAACCACGGAGGGATAATATCCATAACTCACCTGAATGTGACCTCGTGTGTAACCCCTGTGTGAGAAGGGGATCCTAGAAAGCCTATACGACAATTGGATTTGCCTCTCCCTATCTCAGGATGCCAATGTTCGTTTGAAAACTTTGGAGAGTTGTACTCATAGCCTAATCCAAAGTGATAATCCTAGTCTAATGTTGGTGGAAGATTCTAAAAACAAAAATGTTCTGCATAATTTTTAATTAGAGTTGATTTTATGGTTGTTCTTTACTCAAAGGGTGTATGGCAATGAAACTGATGGTATGATTACTCAAATCCCAAAAATGCACAAGAAGATGATAAGCAATCTTGTCTTTCAATGAATGGCTATTTAAGGGAAAGAGAGAAAGTTGTTTTCACTATCAAACACTAATATGTAATGTCCTCATACAAGTGTTTCTCAATGAAATCCAATGCAATGCTAAAAAAATTCAGAAATGCCTTCTAATATCTAAACCAATCACTAAAATATATCATTTTGTTTCTATGTGAATGATAATCAGATGCAAGACTTCTAAATGCCAATCAGACTTCAGAATTAAACTGTCCAAAGAAAACCTCACAGAAAACAAAGACACACTCTCGTCGTGAAATATACAAGAAGGACAAAGATAATCAAATTGCAAACAAGAACCAAAAACCTCAAACAAAAAGAGAAATGATGGAAATTTGACCTCAAAGATCAAATGAAAATGTTCACAGACCTTTGGATTTCCTCACAAAAGTTTTCACTCAGTCAGATAAAGGAGAAGAAAAACAACAAGTTAACTCTAGGTCAGCAAGGACAAAGAGTGGTTTCAAGGCAAGGAAAAAGATGTCAAAATCCCTGACAAAAGAGGATGAATTCTTAGAAATAAGGGTGTTTGAAAGCCAATATCAAGATGGACTGAGAGTATGGGACCCTGAGCAAATGCCAAAACCCAGAAATAGCTTCAGAAAATGCAAATTTTTGAGAATTTCTCACAAAAAAAGGGGTAGCGCTCTGGTGTAAGGGGTACCATGGTGTTTGAGCACTCTGTGTAAGGCTACAGGGGATTTCTAGCACTCTAAAAACAATAACGAGGGAGCGCTTTGCTCCAAAAACTCAGAAAAATGTCTAAAAACTCAAAAAATGAAGGAAATTCAGTCAATCAGGGTGATCCTGATGACATAATGAGGAAATCAAACCAATCTAAGAATCAATAAGATAATGTTAAGAAGTTCAAATCCGTGGTCAAAGAGCCAAAACAAGATCTAGGAATGGAAACAAAAATCAATTATCCTCCCCAGTGGAGTCGTCGATTTCTATTGTAGGTGAATCCCCCTATGGATAAGTGGTTTCTCTCTTGGTATCTATACTCCTAAGGCCAAGACAGAAAGTTCTTAACATGTAGATTGACTTCCTTTTTTATCTAATCAAGCTAATGAGTGAAAGACAAAGAGAAATATATGTACCTTATGAACGACGTTATTCCTTGCAAATTCTAGGCTAAGCTTTGATCTTGAGCTCCTTGATAGGTCTTGCAAAATAAACAAAGGTAGAAAAGAATTCCTACTCTACTGAGATTAGCTCAAAGATAGATCCATCTGCTACAAGCAAACTTATATGGAACAAGTACAAGTTTGAAAGAAACAGTCCAAGCATTGATTATATTAATCAGAACAAGTAAAAGTACTTATAATCCTTTGGATGAAGGTGCAACAACTTCCTCCAATTCTCCTTGTCCAACCCCTTCGCTCAATCAATATCCATTGATTTATTTGATCACATCTCACTCATGAGATCATAATTTTGATGTCATTCTCCAATTTCATTCCCCTATCAATACCACTTATAGGATCATAGGTTTGGTATCAACCTCTAGTCTTTATTCTTTTGTCAATACCACTTATAGGATCATAAGTTTGGTATCAACCTCTGGTCTTTATTCTTCCTTTCACCATGAGAAGGCCGCCTTATATAACCTTGGAGAGATCCAACCAATTGAGAGATCTTTGGGATAAGTTGAAGATTCATCTCCTTCAGTTGAGGATCTTCCCTAAGATCATGCCTTGCCCATCTATTTGAATCCAACTACCTTCAGGAATTGAGGGATTCTTCCCTTATATGCCTCAACAAACCTAGAATTTGCTAAAAGAAGGTTGGCGCTAACCCAAAGGGGTGCACAGGGCTCTCAAACACTCCCGAAAGAGGCTTAGGGTGCGTTGACATTCCCTAACAGTGGGTAGGGGAGCGTTTCTCTCCAAAAATCATTTTTTAGTGATTTTTCCAATAGCAAAGGGCTAGTGCTTCTTGCCAAGTGATTTTTCTTCTTCCAAACCATCCTTTGAGGTGTCTTAAGTGTCTTTATGATGTTGTTAGAGGAACGACATATGCAAGATGGTATTATGATGCTTGTGACTCTTGCAACACTTATAGTCAATATGTGACACTTGTTGACAAGATGCGACACTTACAACACTCGTAATGACGACACTTGAAACACTATCAAACTGAGTAATTTTGAGGTGTAACAATCATAGGAAGAAGGGAACTAAGCCACCATTTTTCAAAAATAATCATCAGGGAGAGACAACTACCAAATAAACCTAAATGATGGAGACAGGGGGTGAAAGGCCAAGGAACCCACCTATTCAATGTTGGGGTTATAAAGGAGATCATATGTTTAGAGATTGTCCTCACAGAGGTGAAAAAGTGAGGATTTTTCACAATGTACAACAAGCTGAAACAATGGAGGACATGGGAACAAATGTATCAAGGATTTGTGCATCCCTGGACAAAAAACAAGTAGAGTATTATTCACACATGATTGAAGTGGAAGGTATGATCAAGAACCATACCATTTATATTTTAATTGATTCAGAAGATATTCATAGTTATATAGATCCTAAGATGGTGGAAAGTTTTCATTTGCCAAGAAGCAAGCATGGGAAATGTTGGTTGATGCATCTAGCTATCAGATCCAAAAGAAAATTTAATGATATGGTTAAGTCATGTCCTATGGACATGAATGGACTGAACACTAGGGAAGATTTGAACATATTTCCTTTAGGTTCCTATGACTGTATAATTGAGATGTATTGGTTGGAGAAGCATCATGATATTCTACATTGCCATAAAAAGGAATTTACTTGCTTAGCTGAGGAAAGAAACCTAAGGACACTGCAGGGAATTCCCAGGGCAGTAACCATCAAATAAATTTTAGCATTGCAACTAAAGAAATTTTATAGAAAAGGGTGTCAAATATTTACAGCACATATGGAAGAGACACCTAAAGATAAGGTGTCAAATATTGAATATTGTGCACTCCTAAAAGAATTTGAATATGTGTTTAAGGAAATGCCAAGATTACCCACTAAAAGAGACATTGATTTCTCCATAAATTTTATACCTGGAGCAACTCAAATATCTAAGACTCCCTACAAGATGAGTACACCTGAATTGAAGGAGTTGCAAATGAAACTTGAAGATATCTTTAAGAAGGGGTATATATGCCCAAGTGTGTCACCTTGGGGTGCCTTAGTTTTATTTGTGAAGAAAAAGGATGGAACCTTGAGACTTTGCATTGACTTTAGGTAGTTGAACAAGGTAACTGTGAAGAACAAGTATCATGTTCCAAGGATCGATGACCTGTTTGATCAGCTAAAAGATGAAAATATATTCTCCAAGATTGATCTTAGGTCTGATTATCATCAAGTAAAAATTAAAGAAGAATGCATCAACAAGACTGCTTTCAGAACAAGTTATGGTCATTATGAGTTCATAGTGCTGCCATTTGGGTTATCAAATGCACCAGTTGTCTTCATGTGTTTAATGAAGGGTATTTTCATAGAATACTTAGATAAGTTTGTCATTGTATTTTTAGATGACATTCTTATATATTCTAAATCAAAGGAAGAGAATAAACAACATGTGAGGATGGTATTACAAGTATTAAGGGAGCATCAATTTCATGCCAAATTGAGAAAGTGCTCATTTTATGAGAGGCAAATTCATTATTTGAGACATATCATTTTAGAGGATGGGATAGTAGTGGATCCTGAGAAGATAGAAGCCATTAGAGGATAGTCATCTCACAATAATGTGACATAGGTCAGATCATTCATGGGATTTGCAAGCTACTATAGGCTATTTATTGAAGGATTCTCAAAGATTGCACACCCAATCACTTCCTTGCAAAAGAAGGGTGTGAAGTTCTAGTGGACAATGAATTGTGAAAATAGTTTCGAACACTTGAAGAAACTATTAACTAGTTCTCCAATTTTAAGGATTGCAGATCCAAATCAAGACTTCATTGTATGCACAGATGCATCTAAAGAAGGACTTGGTGGAGTCCTCAGTCAAAATGGGTTTGTTGCATGTTATGAATCAAGGAAGTTGAAGGATCATGAAATGCACTATGTCCCTCATGATTTGGAGTTGAAATTTGTAGTGCATGTGTTGAGGAAATGGAGACACTACCTCATGGGGAAAAGGTTTGATCTGAGGACATACCATAATGGTCTAAGATATTTATTTGATCAGCCAAATCTAAATTCTAGGCAAAGAACATGGTTATAATTTCTCAGTGAATATGACTTTGATATAAATCATATCAAAGGGAAAGAGAACAAAGTGGTTGATACACTCAACAGAAGAGTGCATGAGTTGCATGCTACAACCATTAGCATGTACCAATCAGATTTGAAAGAAAATTTTTTGGAGACTACAAAATCAGATTTGTGATACAGGGAATTAGTGGCAAAAATACAACAAGGTATTTTGCAGCAAACAAATTGAAGACTATAAGCTAGAAAATGATGAAATTCTCATATACAGGGGCATAATTTATGTACCAAATTCTTACGAATTGAAAAATATGATATTGAGAGAAATGCATAATGTACCTTATGCTAGGCACCCAGGTTATAAGAAAAATATTGCAGTCGTCAAGAGACAATATTATTGGCTAGGAATGAAGAAAGAAGTTGTTGATTTTATGTTGGACACACCGACTACACTGAGAGGGGGGTGAATAGTGTAGGTATATTTTCTCCAAAACTTCCCTCTTACACAAAACTCATTAGTTAGTAATAACCATTTACTCATTACTCATTTTTGTTATTTATAATTGCTATAGCAGGAAAACCCCCCTATGGAATACACTAGGGTTCAACATCTAGGCAGATCACAACCGTCTAAAAGTATCATACCTTTCTAACTACGTTGAACATACTCCAGACTCATGCATAAAATACAAAGTAAGAAGGATTGGGTAACAATACCTTTTACTTTGCATCCATTTTCGATCCTCTCGCACTTAATAGTTGCACTGACTGCAAGCCTCCTCCCAAGGCTGACCTACATTCACAAAGAGATAAATAGGAAACTAAAAACATGCATTTCATATATAAATAATGGGTTAGGTGTTAGAATAAAACATAAATCAAATGCAAATATTTGACACATCATATTTCGGGACAGGAAAAGTATTTCTTTTGTTGATATCACAATGTTTACTTACAACAAGGTCAATGACTTCTCCACGAACCTAGTCCAAGCTCCTCTTCACCAAGCTCCAAGTGCACCTCCACGTATCTTTCTCCTCTCAAGATTCTCCTTGGGGAATGGAATGGGCTTATAATGGAGGAAAAAGGGCAAAATGGGGAATTTTGATGCAATTCTCTCAACAAGGTTGCAAATTCTTGGGGGGGGGAGGGGATGTGAAATGGGTAGAGTTTCATTGTTCTTATGCTTGGCTTAGGAATGATACCCCAACACCTCCTTTTATATCATAAAAGGATGGTTATTCGTTTGGGTGATGGGCTATAGGTGGTGTATCAGTTAGGAAACTACCCAATAGCCAGTAATATCAACAAATTCCTTGCAACTTCTTAATTTTTTCAACTTTTGTAAGTATATACAAGCTGTAATGGTGCAACTAGAGTATGTACGTGGGCTGTAGTGGTGCAGGGCTTGTACATCTTCAAAAAATGAGTTTTTAAGAAGAGATAGTTAGTGATGGCTTGGAAAAAATAGCAAGAGGGCCAAATGCTAGGTATGCATGTATGAAGCAATTTAGGGTTATAATAAATGCCCCCTAATGTGTGAGATCAAAAGAGAATATGATGGCCGAAATACATTACAAAATATTCACCAACGTACAAAGTGAGTGAGCTCGAGACCAATGTTTGGAAGGTACCATCTGCAAAAATAATAATTGTCTCTCTGAGGGGGGCATACCTATGCTCAGGATGAAATAAATCATGGATTCCAATCAAATACACTACAGATCCATGTCATATAACTATATATAGTGTAGTCGCGAGCAACACACATCAGATCTACATCTCAAAATCAAATATATACATGTATAGTATCCATCTTCAAGAAGCAAAAGGATGCCTGATGGATGGATATGAGGCTTTCAGAGCTCGAGCAACAACTTCAAGACTATCAAAACTCAGGTAGGAGTGTAATGTGAGTGTATGACTTCACTACCCATAGGTCTTCGACGGCTCATCAAGAACATATAAGAGAATCTCGGTGACCAGGAAAATAACTTCATTGATTTCGAACAAGGACTTGATTGGACTTTCGAGATGGCCGAACATGAGGTCAAGAGAAAAAAAGAAGAAAGGATGTCTTAGGATGGGTAAAAAATCCCTTGGAAAATAGCATGAAAGATGATTAGACTTAGGCAGCATGACATTGACATAGGTTCACGATGTCGGAGGCAAATCAAACTTTCCATGTGTTTGGAAGAATAACCAAACACATGGAAAGTTTGACAAACAAATGAAATGATGTGCTTTGTCCAAGGGAGACTCATTGTGATGCCAGAAAATAATATATATTTCACATCCTCTTTTTGGGGTATTTTTTTATCTTTTTTGTCTTTTTCAATATTTTTAAAGAGCTTGAAAAAGAATAAAAGAATTCTACGTTATAAAGGAGGAACGAGTGTCGCAAGAATACTAGTTCCAAGTGCAAGGAACACACTAATTCTCATGGAAAGGAGACATGTGCAGGAAAAGGACACTCGTGGAAAATTCCTCCATGGGTGAAGGTGTCAAGTCATAGAGGAAAAGTGCTACAAGGCTTCCATATAAGGTATGCTTCAAAGGTTTAGTTAAGAGAAACATGGATCCGACATTAGGATAACGACACATATATGCAAATGCAATAAGCAAGAAACGATGAAACCCCCTTCAATGTATTTTTAATGACCCCAGAGAAGGTAAGATGGATAGTTTTTTCACGTTTTAGAGAGTCTGAAAAAACATAAAAGAAGACTCCACTGGGGTACCTTTCTTGAAAAAACTCTAGTCGGTTCGAAAAAGGGGTAAACTTGCCCCAAACATATGTCTATTCAGAACCATTTTAACAAGTGTGACATAGACAAGATCACTCGACAATCTTCTCAATTTTAAGTAGTCTAAAAAGAGCTTAACTATGGACTTTGTAAGGGATGTTCTTTTGAACCAATTTAACGAGTATGAAGGAAGAAAGTCACTCAAGGATCTTTTCTATTTTAGGGAGTTTGAAAAGAGCTTAACTATGGACTCTATGGGGGTTCCTCTTTCATAAATTTAGTCCTTTAGTCCCAAAAAAGGGTTAAACGTATACCTGAGAATACTCTTATAGAGAACCAAAGCTCCTAGAGTGTACCTTTGTTCGTAAAATTGACCATCCAGATCGAAAAAGGGGTAAACTACCACCAAACAGATGTTCCTTCGAATTTTAATTTGGTGAGTGTGAAGGACAACAATATTGCTCGGAATTTTTTTCATGTTTAGAGAGTCTGAAAAGGGATTAAAGAAGACTCCAAGAAGTTACTTTTCTCAGTTAATCCAAACAATATTGAAAATAATAAATGTAGTCTCATCAGATGTTGCTTTCAGATTTCAAAGCGAGCTTGAAAGTCAACAAAGTATGCTCATTTTTGGGAGTCCAGAGGGTGAGGCCAAGAGTGACGACACATCAGACATATGAGGTTGAATCTTGTAATCAGGACAGGACTGACAAGGAATATCTAGCCTAAAGTCATTAACAACAACATGGATGCCAAAATGCAACAAGGATCTACCTATGGAATCCCTGTAAAGGTAGGATATACCACCTAATTATGTCACTTCCAAAGAAGCAATGATGGTTCCCTATTGTAGCTCGGTGGGATCGATCATATGTAAAAGTGGAAAAGACAACGAGATGCAGAAAGTGGAGGTGGAATCCTAAATTATCTGAAAAAAGTTGGAAAACCTACTTTTACCGAAGGACCTTTAAAAGTTACCCATCTCCCAAAAAGTTACCAAATCTAAAATCAATGTGTGTCATAACATCCAAAAAGAAACTCAAGAACCACACTAAACAATTTTCAAGATAGAAAAAATGACAAAAGGGTTCAAAAAAGTGGTAAAAAGGGGCAAAAAAGTCTATAATTAGAAGATGACAACTCATTTTCACCATTGCAAATTGAGAATTAAACAAAAAGAGAAAAATACCTCTTTGCTAAAACAGTTGATTCTGGGAGCTTTAGAGGATGGAACGAACTTTTGCTCAGGTCAAGTAAGTACAAATTCATCCCCCTTGCATTTCCATACTGTAATTATGATTTTATTTTAGTTTTGGAGGACGTGCCCTCCTAAAATAGGGTGGCGCTACATGTACGCGGGTTGTCTAAGGACAAACCGCATATGCCCATGGGCAGAAAACAATTTTCTTGTGTGCATACATGACTGTATCCAAGACAACCCGTGTACACCCTCAATCACATAGAAAAAATGAAAATGTGAGAGCTAACTCTCCCCTTCAACTTGTCACGTGACAAGATGTATGTCCACTAGAGAGAGAGAGAGCATGAGGATATTGACATCTTGGTCAATGTGGACCCTGCTGCTATCACCGCATTAAAACAATGCAGGTTATGGAGGTTGTATCGGTGTCCACTCATGAGAGCACAACCAAAGATGTTGAATGCCCTGGTGGATTATTAGCATCCTAACATTGAGGTGTTTATTCTTGAGGGGAAACCGTTCACTCCAATTACTGAGGACATATAATTTCTAACTGACCTCTAGAGGAGAGGGGAACTATTCAACTTGCATTCATTTCCCCCCAGGCCTTACAACATTGCCAATTTGATCGGAATGCATTGCGAGGCCTGCATTGAGAAAGTAGGTTCTCATGTGCCAATCCACAAGATTACCACCCTATCACTGAAAGTGACAGTTTTAATTATTGGGCGGATTACTAGATCCATGGCCTTACATCAGGCATCCTAGGCACAAATGTATTGTGCGATGCAGTGCTTAAATGCATGAGTATACGACTGGAGAAAAACCATGCTTGACTGCAAGAAGAGGCAACTCACAGAATGTCATTGGAGGAGTAAAAAAAACTTCGAGTTTGGTACCATTTTGTGCTCTTTCCTCTTTGAGAGGGTACCCAACCTTAGTCCACAAGAGATAGTGTGGGGAACTGTGGCCTCCCTCCCAGTAGTGTGTAGACGGGCATAATTCCTGCCACGACAGGGGGGAGGGAGGACCATAGAGGCCTTCGACGATGCATTTTTTGACTTGTCAGAATGAAAAATTCCAGAGATAAAGGACTACCCCTATGTCGTAATCAACTTTTCCAGGAATCCGAACATGATTGTATCTCCTGGAGAGGAGTGAGGAGAGATAGGTACATTTTTTTTTAAAGTTATTTAATTTTTTTATTTTTTTTATATATCATTTTTATGTGTATCAGAGTATTTGCAAACTATGTATCTATTATGTATAGATGTGCGACCGGTGCATCCAACAAACTTCTCAAGGACCAAGCGACATCCTTGACCAGAGGAAGTACCAACCGCAGTCGTCGAACCAACGGTAGCAACAGCAGGGGGACCACCAGCCGGAGAGGTTGAGAGAGTTTTGAAACGGTTGGAGCGGAAACTCACCGTGCTCACTCGTGCAGTTCCCATGGCCAATATCGAGGACCTCTTGCCATCGATGTAGCCTCATGTAGTTGGGGTGCCATGAACCTAGGTCCAACTCTTCCGGCATTTGGAAAACATCGTTGTTCATTATGGAAGGGCCAACAGGCCCCGTGATTAGCTAGGATGGACCACTTACGCATCGAGGGAACTCTTTGTATAGTTTTGAGGGAATAAGACTCGTGATGTATACTGGATTTATATTTTTGAGGCATCCACACCCACTAATGTACTCTTATACTTATGGATATATATATATATATATATATATATGTATTTTTAAATCTTTTATGTCTTATGGATTACATTTTTACAAATGTATGTACATGTGTATGTGTGTTCTTCCTTTTATGTGTGTGTAATATTCCAATCTAATACTTGATTAGCTAGGGTATCTTTCATTTGATTTAATCTCCTAGAAACATGGATATACGTAATGTAATCAAAGAAACGTTCTAAGAGACATACCCTAAGGAATCGTCGGTGTAAAGTAGGATCATAAACGTGGTAAACCATAATTAATTGGGACGCAACTAGTTGTGCATCTAAGTAGACCCAGAGGTGAGAAATACCATGGGAAAAATAGTCACGAAGAAACTATATCACTACGCTATACTCAACAACATTATTTTTCGTGTCACCTATACAGATACCTCTAGAAGATAGCAAATGGACTTGATGTGTGAATATCACCCAAGATGTGGAAGCAAGGCTCTGAACGTGTCGGCTAGCACCGTCCGCGAACCCAACGAACACCTCTGATTCACTTGACATCTACCACATTGCAAAATATGACATAAATAACAACATGCCCATAAAACAAAAAGAAAAAAAACTAATTGTATAAAAACTATACATATGTACAAGAATTCACCCAGGCAACCAACCTACGAGTAATACTTCTTGAGGTAGAGCCCATTTCTAGGCTCTGGCAAATCCTTTCTCTCGAATTCAACCAGACGATAAGTTCCCTTCTTTAATACATCCTTCATTATGAAAGGTTTGAACTACATGGGTTTGAACTTTCCTGCCCCTAGGGGATCCTTATCTTGGTCTTAGACCAGGACAAAGTCCCCTTCGGAGAAAATTTGAGGATGAACGGACTGATCATACTAACACTTGACTTGTTTCTTGTGAGCCTCATTGGCCAGGGCTGCATCACGATGTTTCTCATCGAGGTGCTCGAGATCTAATAAGCGTTCCTCAAGGGGTGAAGTGTCTAGAAATAATTGTCCTGCCAACTTTAGAGATGGGATCTAGCACTCTATTGTAAAGACTTATTCCAACCCGTAAACGAGTTAAAAAGTTGATAAATTGGTGACAATATTTACAGACGTTTGGTAGGCCCATAATACCGAGTACAACATCAAATTCCAATTTGACTTGGAAAAATTCATCGTTCGCTGCATAATAGTCTTGAGGGACTTATTCACAGCTTCCACCTAACCATTCGCTTGTGGGTAGTAGGGTGATGAATGCTCTTTCCTCAACCCAATATTTGATGTTAACTCAAACATCATTTTTTTTTTAAAGTGGATGTCATGGTCAATGAAAATATCCTTTGGGATGTCAAACCTTGCTATTATCTAGTTCAAAATAAAGAGAGTTGTTGTCTCACCATCATTATTAAATTTTGGCATAGCCTCAACACACTTTGTGAAGTAGTCTACCGCTATGATGATATAACGTTGCCCCCTAGCTGAAGCTAGGTGGCATGTAGTAAAGTCAATCCCCCACTTGGTGAACAAACCAACAGTAATGATGGGAAACATGGGAGTAGGGTGTGACCTCATCTACAAGAGAATATTTGACACGGGTGGAATTTCTTGACCGATTCAACACAATCCTTGATTAACATCAGCCAAAAGTAACCAGCTCATAGAATATTTTGGGTTGTTTCCAACCCATAAAAATGACCACCACATGCTCTAGTGTGGTAGTCATTAAGAATGAGTTTCGCTTATTCATGAATGAGGCACCAACGAAGGATGAAATCTACACCTCGATGATACAAAGTATCATCAAGTATGAGATAGTTGTGTGCTTGATAGCATATACGTCGACGATCATCATGAGAAGGAGAGGCACTTAAAATTCTAGAGATAGACTACTATATCTCCATACCAGGGGTCCGAAGATGAAATCATAAAAATATATTCTTTAATCGGTGATTCTTCGGGCGTAACATCACATGATTCGAATGAAATTTATGAGATAAGTTCTGCAAAGACCATTGACTTTTTGGATTTTGTGGAAACAAAATCCAAGTCAAATTCCTGGAGGATAACGATCCATCTACTGATCTTTTTGTCGATGACGCGTCATGTAAACACGTATTGAAACATATTCACAATGGCAACGACAGTGGTCCTACAAAGAAGAATCTAATGATGGAATAGATGGACAACATGCACTATTTCCAATGCAAGTTTCCCAACATGGAAGTAGTTGGGTTATGGTCCAACTAGCTCTCGGATCAGGTAATAAATCACATGCTCTTCAAGCAGATCATCTTATTGAACCAAAACCATACCGATGTTCGACTCTACGATGGCTAAGTACAATAATAAATATTTATTATAATTGGGAGGTCAGAGAAGAGGGGCATATGTGAGGGCACATTTCAATGCTTCGAAAGAGAGTTGAGCATCTTTGTCCCAACATAAAGGGACTTCCTTCTTCAGTAAACACATGAACCCTTTAGTGATCTCGACATAGTTTTCGATAAAACGTTGAAGAAATTTTGCTTTACCCTGTAAACTTTGAAGATGAGGGACTGTGCACGGGGGAGGAAACTAAACTATCACCTCAACCTTGAGAGGATCGACCATGATCCCTATTGTTGAAAATATGAAACCTAGAAGACGACTCGACGTCATGCAGAAACTGCACTTGTTTGGATTCAATCGAATCTGATAGTAGTGACATCGCTCAAATATTAGTCAGAGATGCATGGGACGATCAACTCTCTTATGAGATCGTGATGTTAAATCATTGAGATAATCCTCGACTAAATGTCTAAGTTCGTGGAAATTGAAAGACATGGCCTGTTGAAAAGTGGCTCTAGCATTGTTGAGGCCAAAAGGCATCGTCCGATAAGAAAATGTACCCCATGGATAGATAAAAATTGTTTTATGTTGTTCGTCGGGCTTAATCTGTATTTGGTTGTATCCCAAAAAACCATCCATGAAATAAAAGACCTCATAGCCTGCGCATTGATCAACGATATGGTCAACGAATAGGGTGGGGAAATTATCCTTTGGACAAGGCTTTTTCAAATCATGAAACTCCATACATACGCAAATCGTACCCTATTTTTTTTTACTGAAACGAGGTTTGACAACCATTGAGTCAACTGAACAGGGTAGATGAAACCAACTTTGAGCAGTTTGTCTACTTTAGCCTTAATAGCTGCCACTTTCCGAGGATTTACCAGATGATTCTTTTGTCAGAACGACTTGGTGTCAGGATAAGTTGTTATTTCATGTTTGAAAATTCTTGGATCAATTCCCGGTATTTCCCCGTAATACCAGGAAAAAATGTCGCTAAATTATTTAAATAAATCTATATAGATCTGAATATCCTCGAGAAAGAATTCCTCTCCGATGAATAAATTCTCCACGATGCTAGGGGTTCTGGAGATGTCAATAGGTATCGTTTCAGTGATAGTTTCCATATTACCCTCGGCATAAACTACGTGCATATCCAAAGGATTAATAGGACAATACCTATCTCCAGTCATAGTCAACACGAATTTGCCTCCATCTTTTCTTCTTAACTCTGGGAGGAAATAAGATCAGTGATGGAGATCATATCAAGGTCTGTCTGGACCAGTCATTTCCTATATAATAGCCTCATCGGAGGGTAATACCAAGTCTAAAAAATTAGTATTGGTGAGGGAACCTTGAGCCCAAATAGGATCTAGAAATTGATCTAACTCCTGTGTGGGATTCATATCAGGGTCGACCGAAGCTTGCGAGACAACACTTTGTGCAACTTCTGTCGTAGACAAGGGCATGGCCCTACCAGGATTCCCTGTCCCTTCCATCAAATATGATGGGGAAGGAAGAGTCCATGGATCGTTAAAGTAAGTCGTAAAGGACAACGACACTTGAAATATTTTATCCCTAGGTTGGTCAGGGACAACCGATATCATCTTAACATCGCTAGATGAAGGCAGGTAATCAAAAGTACCTATTGGCATAGAGGCAGACCCAGGGTTCAACGCTACAAGAGTGAACCAACAAAACCCTAACTACAGTCCCTTTCGGCAACACCTGCGAAGAAGACTAAGTCTCACCCAAGGTAAAGGTAGGGGTGGTTGCAGGACTCAAGTGTCTACAACCTTAGCTAGGACACAAATCTGTGATTATACAACTTAGTAAAGCACTTAGCACTGTCAGTTCTTTAACATGCAATCATTATCTAATTCATTGATAAAATAGAGCTTCACATTCTTCAAAGAGATATTAACCTATTTAAGAACTAAGAATCAATAGATTATTCAGATCTAACAGATGAATCACTTAGCATATACATATAGATCAAATCTAACAATATACACATCATTAGCACTAAGCATAATCAGATCTATCTATCAAGCACTTAACATATAACATATGAACACATAAAGATAAGGCACAAAGAAAGATGACACAGGGTTTACGTGGTTGACCCCCCTCCTGGGGCTACATCCACCAACTCTTCTTCTCTATTAGTGTCTTCAATCTATTACAACCACAAAGCCTTCAAAACCCTTACTCCACACAAGACAAAATATCTGCATAGCTCGCTAGATCTTTCTTCCTTATGTTACAACACTCAGCCTTTCACAATCTTTCAAAACCTACTTTCACTCAACTCTGCAAATCTTTTACAATCATTCACAAAGCATCCAAAACCCTACTTGAACTTAGCATACATTCACATCACTTGGATCTAGCACTTATCTCATTCACTACTCTAGCACTTAGCTTGTTGGCACTTTTTACATTGCCTAGATACTTATTTATATATTACAAAAGTGGGGCTTAGCGTGGGTAAACCCACGGGACAAAATCCCTTTCCCATTACATTATCCCAAAAACCCAAAAAGGGGCCCAAAAGGGGGCCAAGATCCTGTGATATCTAATTCATCTTGCGCTCCTCCTTTGACAGGCTGGCAAAGTCCCAAAATAGGTCAACATGACCAAGAAACTCCCAAAACTTGGTCAAGGGCCAACATGCCCCCAACACTCACCTGTGACTCATCCCAAGTCACTCCAATCTGACCAATTCTACCTCAAATTCCTCAAGCTTGGCTCAAGCTGCTTCGAGTTGCTACTCTGTTGTAGCCTCTTTCTTGGTGAAGTCTTGGATCAGTGCATCATTCACTAGTCCTTCTAGGCATTGCTCTACTGAGAGGATGACCTATTCAATCTCTGCTCCTTGGCTCTTGACCTTTGTAAATAATAGGCATGCCTGATCTTGAACAGGTCGAATTTGTTGAGTGACTCCCATCATTTTACTTTGAATAAAATGAACCTGTTGCTAAGCTGTGCTTTGTTCATGTGATCTCTTCATCTTTTCTACAGCTGACAGGTCCTTTAGCTGTACCTATAGCATATCTGCATGTTGTTTTTCTTCTTGGATATCCAACTCCAGCGTTTGCAATTCTGGATTCTCTGTTAGGTTTTCATATGTATGGGCACTCTGATTACTTAGCTTCTTGCACTCCAAGGTAAGAGATTTTAATCTTCCCACTGCGCTGTGAGAATTTGTTTCTTGCTGGTCTCTTATCTCCTGAGGGGTTTCAAGTATAGCGTGGAGATCTAGATCTGCGAAGCATTGTTGTAGCTTCTGGATTACCTCTTCCAATTGTGCCACCTTATATGGAACTTGGTCCTTGGTCTGGACTTCAATGATTGTCACAGAGAAAAGTGATATGTTGACCCTTTCCTTAACTTCAAGTTGCTCAGCAAGCAACTGTTCCTTTTCTTTATGCAATTGGGCTTTTTCTTCATCAAATTTCTCTTGCATAACACTCCTTTCTCATTCTGCATTGCTGTGTTGTTCTAGCAGATATCCCTGTGCTTGTACCAAATCCTAGGTGGCTTCTGTTGTCTCCTCATGTGCTTTTCGAAGGAAATCTTTGACCATATCAGCAATACGATGGAGTTGAGCTAGATCATTTCCCATTTGTAGTGTTCCTGCTGTCAGAGGCACAGTGGATAATGTGTGGCTAGAGTGTAGTGCCCATTTCACTTCTTGAAGTTTGGCCTTGATGTGACTGAACACATCCTCCTGTTTGTCTTCCTGCTTCTCTATTATATCCAACAAAGCATCGTTCAATTCAGCGATGATGAATTTCAAAGTCATCGTACATTAGGGTGGTCTCAAACTTGGTTTTGGTTGCTTTCATTTTCTTTCTTGAAAGAGCTTTCAAAGGGGAAACCTTCCTTTTATTTAAGGGATCATCTTCATCTCTTGGAAATATGACCTTGTCTTTATTTTGTTCGACTTCAGTGCCATCTATCTCTTCTCCATCACCTCCATGCTTAGGTGACATAGAAGGATTCTATGCTGAAGTACTATGGACATCATGGGCTTCTTCATTCTTCTTGGTCTTGCTTTGCCCAGGTGTATCATGCACGACTTCTGGACTATCAATATCAGAGAGCTCTACGGGGTCAGCGAGGATGAGGAGGTCCGTTGACAACTCCTTAGTAATAGATTATAATTCCTCCTCTGCCAGTTTGTAGTAGGACTACAACTATTGATGATGTTGATTAGCACGCAGTGTGATGTAGATGAAGTGGTGGTCCGTGATGAATTTCATCAATGGCCTAAATCTGTGAAGTGTGTTTGGGGTTATCTGAGGCATAGCTTGGATTGTGATCTTCAGTTGGTTGTAATAAGTGTGGAAAATGGCATTGGATTTCCACTACTTGTTCATGTCACTAGAGTACCACAACGTACTAAAATTCGTGGCCAGTGGCTCAAAGGGATCGACATCCGGGAAGGTTTCACCTTCCAGCATCTCCCATGTGATGAAACCGATTAATATAAGCAGCCAACTAAAATGGAACTCATACCCTTGGCCCTCCGCTTTCCTCAAGTCTAGTTCTAATTGGTTCACCAAGTATTTGGCCCAACTCATATGTAGGCCCTCCATGCACTTCCCTCTGAGGTCGACTACAAATCTAGTTACTTGGGTTGCTCGGTTCTTGCGAAATAGCTTGCCTGCGATTAGTTGATAGGCAAGGCACACTACACTACTCTAGATAGAGGATACCTTGTATCCTCACGTTCCCTTCTCTACATCCTTGTACGTATCCTTTATCCTCTGGGTGAGAGTGTGATATGTGGTCTTCTTAGGGTAAAAGTCATGTGGGTCGAGGCCCTACATGATTATCCCTGTGATCCGATTGATCAAAGTCAGATCCATTGTGATGCGGCGGTTCAACCATAAGTATCCTCCATGATAGCAGGGAAACAACAAATTGACACACGTGTTCACTTCTTCATGCCTCCCGAAGTGAGGAATCTTCATGACATTAAGTAGGGTTGACTGCGCAAGGTTCTGGCTCCATCATTGAACGATAATCTTGGATTTATTTCCTTTGCTTTGCATCGGATATTTATGAGGGGTGAGCATAATGTAAACCTTCATGTCATCGAGGTTTAATTCACTAAACTTCAACCTAGTGATCTTATCATGGTCAACATGAACTATGCACACTTCTTTCGGAAGGTACGCAGTGATCAAAGCATACTCAAATTCTCGGGGTACACTGTCATGAGTGATGGCATCACTCATATGTGGTAGATAAGAAGGTAAAATTCTTGGAATCAACTTACTAT
>JZKD02S1846338.1:9006-25412 GCA_000966675.3 Picea glauca | reverse complement strand
ATGTGATCTGAGATATGATCGGCCTTCGTCTTCTCGAAGTTGGCCAACAATTCGGTGTCGATATCATATCTCACAGGTAGTTGGAAATGGTTGAGAAAAACCATCACCAAATCACTAAAGTAAGAGTATCTTGAGCAGTCGAGATCGATGTACCATTTCATGACATCTTCAATGAGAGTGCATTGAAATAGGTGCAATTGTATAGAGTTGTCTCACAGCAAGTTCGATGAGCACCATAGGTGGAAAATGGTCACATGATAACCTGGATCTTCGTCAGGCTTACCTTTGAACTTCAGAATGTTCGAGGGAAACTTAGTCAGTATGGGAGGCCAACGGGGATCATGAAAGATTGGGTTCTTTAACAACCTTGACAAGTCTATAAAATGAAATGTCGCCAGAAATGGTAGTTTGGGTTGTTGACTATGTATAGGAAGAAAGGAACCTGGAGTTTGATTGGCACCAGGTTGCCAGGAAAATTTAGGCAGTTGACTAGAGTTCTGGTAAATACCATGGCGTTGGCCAGCGTATGGATATTGCGCTTGTTGGGACATCATCAACTGATTTCCATAATTGGACATTGAGGGATGGCCAGGGATTGGTCCCAGCATTATGTTCCAAATATTATGGAAAGGGTTGCCCCTTGTCGATCCGACGGGCATAGGTCCTGAGACTTTCCTGAGGTTCCATTGACCATGGAATGGGCTGCCCCCGGTCAACATCCCTGACGAGGGAATTGCCCCCTACCATGGATTCCATAGTCCTTGTAAGGAGGAGACTCTTGTGTTTTACCCCTATGTAGGAATAGTACCCTGCGCGGGATTCTATTTTCCAAAACTAGGGTTTCCCCCAATTGAGACAGTAACTGATGAGAAAGCATTGTTACCAAATGCATCAAGCAAAGAGAATGACAATGAACCCACCGACATGGTGTAGAAATAATATCTTAGACTACCTTCTCTGAACAAGATGTATTTCATGTTCGACTCGACAGGTTGTTGGGGAACACCACCGAGCAAGGGTGACGAAGGAGGTATATGACCTCTGTTGTAATGGGTAGCGTTATAGGGGGCCGAGGTGACCCCCATGGACCCTTGAGAAGGTGATTTTGAGCTCCCTTCCCTGAGACCCATGGTCTACAGGGTGGAGTAGGTGAATATAGAGTTTGCATCAAATTTGGGCATCCTATATGAAAACGAAGGACCTGTCGCACTCTGTGTAAACAGTGCAGTGATCTCTGCCATAGATGTAATCGGACCACCACCCAAAGTAGAGGCAGTCAAGATCATTGTGGTATAGACTGACGAAGGTGGGTTAGAAGGAAGAATTCCCCCAGTGGTGGCAACCATTGAGGGAGTGGGAGGAATCCCTGACAAAGTAGCATCATTTTCTTCCATAGTTGCTTGTAAAACTATCAGATGCTCGTGATGTGTTACCCTAAGAGGGGAAACCTTTATCAAAAGTCAATGATCTGAGGGTTAAATGGACCGAGAGGATCCGTTCGAAGGTAAGGAGTAGTCATTTCCTTTGGATACAAGTGTTCTCCTCTTGCATCTTTCTCAAGCATAGTTTCCTACGTCCTGATCGCTTCAAATGACACTTGTTGGTGAAATCTTCACCGTAACAGGGGCAGTGGTGGCTCCAATGTAACCGGTGGTAGGCCCTGAAGCCTTCACGACTAATATAGCTTTTGATCTTCCATTGTGTGAGAAGATAAATGACACAATAAGGCTTTTACTAACGTTTGAAAATAAGGACACACTAGAAAATTTCGTACAAGATAAAGAAAGAAAAACAATATCTAGTTGGAAGGACAATTACGCCAACCAACACTAGAGAAACTTACTAGTGCAAGTGATACTCGAACATGGTAGCACCCTCTAGGTATACTCTGCAAAGCATGGCCCAACATCTTCCCTAGGTACCACAGTATACCCCCACAGTCACCTGTGTAAGTCTCTATAATAAAAGGAAACTAAGTTTCCAGATCGTGGACTTCCACCACGCGGGTACAGTCGATAGTCGGGTGGACCGCAATGAACAGGGTAACAAATCACAAAACCTACCGAGGGTATTAGAAGCAAGTGGTTTGAAATACAACTAAGGATCCCAAATGGATTTGGGGTCCACGAAGCTCTGTAGGAAAATGAAACCAACAATATCCTATGGCAAGTCCTCAATATGTGTTCCCCACTACGCTTGGTCCGACTTTGGAGGGTTTATATCCACTCTGCACATGACCTCATTTTTATCCCCTGTGTTAGAGGGGGGTACTGGATAAATATAATGTTTACTGGACTTTTTACACTCCGTAGATCTGAATCCAATGTTTTTTTATAAGCCTTGAAGAGTTTCCTCTCCAACCTAATTCACGGATCTAGCCTAGAGTAGTTGATTGACCCTACAAACATAAAGTCTAGTTGATTTTAATTAGTTTTTATTCTTAAATGGTTTGTTTTAATTCAAGGTAATGGCAGTGAAAGTAGTGATGTGTTTTGGAAGTGAAGAAGGAGAAGAAAATGAAAATGAAAGAAAAACTACTGCTAGTTGACAATAAAGATTTGCAACTAACTCTTTAACCTACTTTTCATAACTAATTGTTTCTAAGATCTTTTAAAGGAAAAGCTAAAATGAAATTTCGTTCGACTATGAGCTACTTAATGTTCTAAGTAATCAGTAAATAACTTAAGAAAAAAACTATTTTCCTAACAAGAAAAATAATCAACCCAACTACTTAACCAAACAAGGAAATGAAAAACTTTTTTCTATATTTTTCTTTATGCTTCAAACAAGAAACTTGAAATAAATTCTTTTTCTTTTTCTTTAAAGAAAGTGAAAGGGGAAAAAGTGAAAGACAAGACAAGACTAAAAACTAACCACTGGCCCACTGTGGATCATAGGGAGTCATTGAAGACACCAAATCGGTTGATCAACAACTCAAAGACTCGCCTAAAACCTTTTCAAAATAAAACACAAGAAATATTTAAAATGATAGGAAAAATGACATCCAACCCAGGCTTCGATTGTAAAAACAAAGACACTGTACTTAATCAAGAACCCTAATAAGTAAAACTTCAATCAGGGAAGAGGTTGATTGCCTCTTCTTAAAGAAAAAATTTCTTGACACAGGCATGCTACTAGTGCTTAAGAATCCTACGTGTGTATGCGGGTTGTGCATAAAGCAGAGTGCGTATGTACGCATGATGACCCACAACATGACGCATATACCTCTGTATTTCTTGAAAAAAACAAACAAACAGATAGACTAAAAGAGAAGGGAGAGATGGTATGGAACCAACAGGTGACTAGAATCCATTAAAGACTTAGGAGACTCAAAAATAAACTCAAAAGGTATAAAACGAATTAAACACCCAACAAATCCCCTAAAACCCTAGAGGCTTCCCCAATATGGTCTCCAATTCTACTATAGCAGGAAAACCACCCTAGGGACTACACTAGGGTTCAACATGTAGGCAGATCACAACCATCTAAAAGTCTCCTACCTTTCTAACTACCTCAAACATACCCCATACTCATGCATGAAATACAAAGTAAGAAGGATCAAGTAACTGTACCTTTTATTTTGCGTTTGGTGTCGATCCTCTCACGCTTGATAGCTCCATTGAGTGCAAGTGTTGGCCCTTGACCAAATTTTGAGGAAATATTCATCATGTTTGACCATTTTTGGGACTTCGACAGGATGGTCGAAGATGTAGTGCCCAGGTGAAGTGGAGATATGGAGATCTCACTTGTTTTACAGGATTTTTGGGATTTTAAGGTTTATGTAACAGGTATGGGATGTCAGCCCATCGGTTTACCTGTGTTTAGGCCTTTTTTTAATATATAAATAAGTATCTAAGTGGTTGTAAGAGGTGTGTGTGTGTGTGTGTGTGTGTGTGTTGGCTATGTGCACATTATGTTGTAAGAAGTAGATCAGGTTGGCTTCGTGCAAGTATCTGTAACGCCCTAGCTATGTGCAAGTGATTGTAAGTGGCTTATTTTGAGGAAGGTAGATCTAGTGTGTTGTGCATGGATCACTTGTCCATTGAAAATTTATATTTGTGGCTTTGTGCCTATAAGAAGATTGAAAGAGATTAATCAAGAAGAAGAAGAGTTGGTGGACGTAGCCCCACACTAGAGTGAACCACGTATATCATGTGTTGATATGCTTTGTGTGATGTTGTTTATGTTGTTTATCTATTAATATTTATTCATGTTAGATAGATGTATGGATGGTTAGTTCTCTATTGATGTTAAATGAATGCTATATCTAATCCAATACTATGTGCTAAGTGATGAAAAGTACTTGATCTTGGTTTCTATTGCGATGTTCTGTATCTAGGGTTTATTCTGTGAAGTGAATGGATTTATGACCTAATGCATGGTATTTTCTAAATTCTTTGTTACGTGTTGTAATCATAGATCTATGTCCTAGCTAGGTTGTAGTCATCGAATTCCTACAACCCCCTCTGCCTCTACCTCGGGTGAGACTTCATCTTCCTCGCAAGTGTTGCCAAAAGGGCTGATAGTTAGGGTTTTGCTGGTGCAATGTTGAAACATTGAACCTTGGGTCTTCCCCTATTCTAACAAATGGTTCTGTTGCCAAGACTTGAAACTTTGATTGTTGGGAACTGAAGAAAAGAGAGAGCTTTGTGCATAGATCTGTTGTTGTAGTGCGTAGTATTCTACTTAACTTGCAAAACTTTGTGCTAAGAAAGGAACCAGGTCTGAAGAAAAGAGGTAAGATCTTAAATCTTTGGGCTCTGATAAAGGTAAGATAAGTGGAAAAATTTTCTTCAAAAGTATGAATCTAGGTATGTTTGATAGATTTTGTTCTAGTCTGAAAACTAGGGCACATCTAGAAGAAAGAGTCGATCTAAATAAATTTGATAGAAATAGTGAAAGATATGTTATTTCTATGCATAGAAATAATTTTTGGACTAATAAGTGGATGTAGGAACTTAGAAAGAATTTTTGCAGATTGCAGGTCCATCACCGTGATCCCAGTGTGCAATACAAGAAATGTTGGGGATTGTTTAAAAGAAAGAGAGGATTGACACTGTGTTATAATTGCAGAAGACTGGGACATTTTGCTAAGGAATGCCTTGATACAGGTCCTGTTTGTCTCTGTTATAAATCTATTGGTCACAGAGTTGAGTATTTCCCTAGAATGATTTCCAAAGTTGAAAACATGAATATGAGACAAGAAAACTATGAAGGAGGTCAAAGGAATAGGGATATGTTAGAAAACCAGAAAGAATTAGAGACTATGTTATTACAACTGAAAGAAACACTGAATGATCACAAAGACATTAGTTTACCAGAGATCTTAATAGAGAAGAAGAACATAGAAACAATAATAGGAGACTTTTACATAGACTGTGTCTTGGATAAAGAAACAAAAGTGAATATTATGCAAAAACTCACTTGGGAAATATTGGGAAAGCATGCTATGGTACCTTCATTGGGAAGGATAGGCTTGTTTATAGGAAAGATGATAACCCTATGTGGAAGAGTTACTAATGCACCTATGATTGACCATGGAACATCGATCGAAGAAGAATTTGAATTCATTAAGTTTGTTGAGAACAACACTCCTTTTGCACTTTTGTTTGGAAAGACCTAGATTGAGAAAGCTAAGATCTGAAGGAAAGTAGAGGAAGAATCCATAGAATAGAAAAAGAAAGAATTAAGAGACTTCATGGCTAGGAAAATAGCGCAACTAATAGAAGAACAAGAGGTTAAGTTGAAGCAACAAAGGGCAAGAGAACTAGATATCGAAGCTGGGAGAACACAAGAAGGTTTAAAGAACCTATCCATGCAAGAAATAATTGCATTCAACCCAGATATAGTGAGAGAAGAGGTATTACCCTTGAAACCTTTGGAAGACCCTCAACAGTGCGAAGTTACTACACTAACGGAAGAAAATAATAAGAATGGAAAGAGGAATCCAGAGACTCAAATCACAGGAAAGAAGGCTAGAAATCTCAGTAAGAAGAAATAAAAAATAGGAAAACTGTAGGAAGTTCAAGAAAATACTTCAGAGAAGGTAGGCTTGTGGAACTTGAACCTCGCTAGAATAGCAGAACCATGCAAAATGGGACTTATCCATGACAGAGATATATGACCGTTGGAGGAGTCCCAACCGTTAGAATGATGCTCCAGAATGGCTAGAAATGCAGTTACTATCGGAAGGATCTCCATTCGACCGTTGATACTGTGGCATAACGGATAGATTCGTATTGATTAAGAAATTTCAAGCCATTGAAAGAATTTGTTACGATGTTTCTTATTTAATTAGACGAATGTCACACTAGGACCAATTTTTTCAAACTGAGATATCTGATCTAACAAAGAATTGATCACATACCGAGTTGTGTTGTCTAGACCTCGAAGTTTATTTGATTACCTAGTTTTCCTTCTCACCTACCTGATTCCCATGATTACAAGTGTGAATGTCAGGTGAGCATAACATGCTAGAGAAGTCTATAGAGGAGATCTCTATTGACCTCATGGCTAATAAATTCATGTCTGTAGGAATACATGCATCGTCAATGGGTGGATTTCAAGCATCCCCTTTGACTGGGCGTCGATCTAGCAAAACCACAACTGAGAAAAGAAGCAAACACCACAATGATCTAAGTAATGCGAAGCAGATCCCGTCAGTCTTTCCTGAATACACCCCATCATTGGCTGGTCCAGTTAGCCATGACAGTGTCCCACATGACTTTGAGTACACACTCATCACTGCATACCTCCCAAAGGGGATATGTGTAGTTGGACCTCAATTGGGCCTGATCCCAGCTCTCAAGATCAACGACTTCAATCTCATAGACCGAAAGAACTATGTGATGCTCGCACTGCATAGGTACCTTATGAAGATGACTAGGAAGAAGAAAAATATAGTTACCCAATCATGGATTAAGGAGCTTGCATGCTCCACAATATTGAATGTAATGAAGATCCCCCACTTCGTTCGACATCTAGAGGTTAACGCTTGCATTAAAATCCTTATGTCGTGCTACCATGTCAATTATCTTTGGTTATATGGGTGCATCACTGTGGATCCCACACTGATCCACCCGATCATTGGACTAATCATGCAAGGACTAGACCGTCACCAGTTATACCCAGTGAAGATGTCAGATCGCTCCCTGGCACAAAAAATAAAGGAATCCTACGACGATGTAGAGAAGGGGAAGTGAGGCTACAAGGTAGCCTCCATCTAGGATGGCGTAGTGTGCCTTTATTTCCAACTTGTCGCTGGAAAGATCATCCGAAAGAACTGTACGACAGAATTCACAGGGTTTGTAGTCAACCTCACAGGGAAGTGTGTCCAAGGAATGCAGATGAAATGGGCGAATTACCTAGTCAATGAGTTGGAGAAGGACCGTCGTGAAGTGTTGGATCAAGGATACAAATTTCATTTCAGTTGGTTACTGATCTTAATTTCATTTTTTGCTTGGAAGATGCTGGAAAGAGAAATATTCCCTAAAGTCGAGCCATCGGAACGTTGGTCGCAAGGTTTGCTACCTTGTGGTATACGAATGATATGGATAAGTAGTGGAAGTCAAATGTTGTCTTCCATACCTGTTACCTACAGCTAAAGTGTGCCATTGAATCATTTCCCTGAATGACATTGAATACACTCCATCGATACAGGCCACTAGTGAAGTTCCGCGTAGACTGACACTTCATCTACATCACCGTGCATAGGGATGAAAGTAAGGAGGAGATGCAATCTTACTATAATTTGACTGAGGAAGACATGGAAGAGATCACTAAGGAATGGCCAACAGAATTCCTTTTACTAGTGGAGGATGAAGAACTCTCTAACCCCGATATCATCGGAAGCCCATTAGTCACCCGAGTCGAACATGATGAATAGAGCAGCACAAAGAAAAATAAGAAAAAGGATGATGTCCAAGAAATAGAAAGTGATGAGAAGGACAATGGATCGGAGGAAACTACACCTGACTCACCTGTAGGCGGAGGAAGAGACAAAGTGAACCAAGAGGAAGGAGGGGAAGAAGGAGAAAAGAAGGACAAAGGTGAAGTGACACCACTGAAGGATCCCCTCACCATAGCAGAAGCATCGCAGAAGAGGAAGGTTTCCCTAGAGAAACCTTTGGCAAGAAAGAAGGCTCACACCAACAAGCCTCAGTCAAAGAACATGCTCACAGTGGATGACATTGATCTCATCATCATAGCTATCAAAGATGCTTTAGAACACATCTTGAAAAAACATGGAGCAAGGTAGGAGTCTATGTACAATATAATAGAGAAAGAGCTCAGAGACATCCAACACGCTATCCACTTGAGCTGCATAGTGCCTATTGCACCATCCTCAGTAGAAAATGTAGAATTGGGGGATGAGCCCACCCGATTGCGAATGTTAGCAGATGCGACAAAGGTTCGACTTCGTCGAGCCCAAGAGGAAAATAAGTATGCCACATAGGCCTTAAAGAAAGAAAAGGAGGAGGTCCTAGAGAAATTTCGAGTTGCGCAGAAGGAGAAAAGTAAAATTCAGGTGGAGTTCGATAAGAACAATGCAAAGATACAGGAAGAAAAATACCAATTGCTTGTAGAGAAGATTACGGTCAAAGAGGAAGTAACTACAGAAATTCACTATGTGTCGGCCTTATAGAGGAGGAACTGGAGTCAACACATATGCAAGTAGGGAATATCATTGAATCCATTCAATAGCTTCAACCAAGAGTAGCAGAGTTAGAACTTCAAGCAGTGTCGAGCACTCCGCAAGAAGTGTGGGATCAGAGGGAATAAGCTGCCAGGAGCGCAGTAGAACGAATCAGGGCATTGGCCACATAACATAAATAATTGAGAGATTAGAGTGCATATACCTATGAGCACCTTGTAGAAGATCCGAAGTTGAAGATATTGGAAGCACAGCTCCAGGAGGTGAAGCAATAAGCGTCCATTGTACAAGAACATATGAAAATACTAACTCCATTTGAGAATATGAAGAGGTCACAGGAGCCAGATGCAATCCAACAGAAGGTTACTGCCATCCAGAGCAAGGTTATGGAAGTAACACAAAGTCTCCATCCAGTGCAGGACAAATATTGCACGCTTCTCGAAGAGATCGAGGGACAAGGCTCAAAACTAGAATAGATGGTCATGACAGTGGAACAACGCCTGAAAGGTCCTGTCACTGAGAAAGTACTTCAGGAGTTTATCAAGCAGGAGGCTCTAGAAAAATATCAAGTCGAGGTAGATTGAACTAAGCGTGAGGCCTTTGAAGCAGAGTTGCCCAGATCAAAATGACTCGGGATGAGTCAGAGGTGAGTGTTGGGGGCCTATTGGCCCTCGACCAAGTTTTAAGGAGAGATTGGTCGTGTTTGATGATTTTGGGGACCTCGATAGGATGGTCAAAGATGGAGCTCCTAGGTGAAGTAGAGATTGTGGGATCTCACTTGTTTTATGGCATTTTAGGGATTTTAGGGTTTATGTAATGGGTATGGGATGTCGGCCCATGGGTTTACCCATATTTAGGCCTTTTTGTAATGTATAAATAAGTAGCTAAGTGGTTGTAAGAGGTGTGTGTGTGTTGGCTATGTGCACATTATGTTGTAAGAAGTAGATTTGGTTGGCTTCGTGCAAGTATCTGTAAATCCCTAGCTAAGTGAAAGTGATTGTAAGCATCTTAGTTAGACAGATTATGTAAGGCTCTATGCCATGACCTAATTTTGAGGAAGGTGGATCTAGTGCATTGTGAAAAGATCACCTATCCAGTGCGAAGTTAACTTTGTCTCTTTGTGCCTATAAGAAGATTAAAGGAGATTAATCAAGAAGAAAAAGAGTTGGTGGACATGGCCCCACACTGGGGTGAACCACATATATCTTGTGTTGATGTGCTTTGTGCGATGTTGTTGATGTTGTTTATGTTGTTTATCTGTTAATATTTCTGAATTTTAGATAGATGTATGGATTCTTAGTGCTCTATTGATGATAAATGAATGCTAGATATGATCCAATACTATGTGCTACGTGATTAAAAGTACTTGATCCTAGTTGTTACTGCATTGTTCTTTATGTAGGGTTTATTCTGCGATGTGAATGGATTTATGAACTAACACATGGTATTGGATAAATGCTCTGTTAAGTGTTGTAATCACATATCTGTGTCCTAGATAGGTTGTAAACACTTGATTCCTACAACCCCCCTACCTCTACCATAGGTGAGACTTCATCTACTTTGTAGGTGTTGCCGAAAGGGCCGATATTTAGGGTTTTGTTGGTGTGATGTTGAAGCATTGAACCTTGGGTCTACCCCTGTGCCAACAATAAGCCTCCTCCCAAGTCTGACCTGCATTCACAAACAGATAAATAGGAAACTAAAAACATGTATTTCATATATAAATCATGGGTTAGATGTTAGAATAAAACATAAATCAAAAGAAAATATTTGACACATCATATTTCGGGACAGGAAAAGTATTTCTTTTATTGATATCACAATGTTTACTTACAACCAGGTCAATGACTGCTCCACGAACCTAGTCTGAGCTCCTCTTCACCAAGATCTGAGTGCACCTTCGCATATATTTCTCCTCTCAACCTTCTCTTTGGGGAATAGAATGGGATTATAATGGAGGAAAAAGGGAAAAATGGGGAATTCTGATGCAATTCTCTCAACAAGGCTAGAAATGTTTGGGGCAAGGAGGGGATGTGAAACGGGCATAGTTTAATTGTTCTTATTCTTGGCTTAGGAGTCAGACCCAAACACCTCCTTTTATATCACAAAAGGATGGTTATTCGGTTGGGTGACGGGCTATATGTGGTGGATTAGTTGGGAAACTACCCAATAGCCCGTAATCTCAGCGAATTATTTGCAAATTTTAAATTTTTGAAACTTTTGTAAGTATAAACAGGTTCTAATGGTCCATCTAGTGTACGTACATGGGTTGTAGTGGTGCAGGGGGCATACATCTTAAAAAAATGATTTTTTAAGAAGAGATAGTTAGTGATGGCTTGGAAAAAATAGCAACTAAGAGGGCCAAACTCTAGGTATGCATGTATGGAGCAATTTAGGGTTATAAAAATAATAAATTAAATGTGAACATATATCAAAAACATATATAAGCAATATATAATCAAAAAACCATCACCACAAGGAACACAAAGAACACAAGATGTATGTACAATTTTCTTTTTATTACGAACTACAATCCTTGGGTTTATCAACAACAACTGAATAGAGTACAATTCTACAGGAGCACAAGCTCTATAATGAAAGACTCAACATACACCCTCAGCACCAACTGAGATGAGGAAACAATCCTCAATAGATATCAATATCTCAATAGGTACATGACCTATTAGTAGTGCAACATGTGTATGTACGCGCCCTACTAGTATTCCAACTCGCGTATGTACACGACGAGTCTGTACTATAGCATGCACATCACTTTTGAAAAAATAGGGTTTTATTTTAATCACACACTCATATCCTCTGCATCGTTAAATCATATTCTCTTATGTCTCTCACTGTCCAATCTGACCCATATCCAGTCACAACACATCCAAGATCTCCAACAACTTAGTCATGTTCCTCAACCATACAATATGAATGCTACTCAATCATGTATAAGAAATCAACATACTATAGAAATCATATCAACACTGAATCATAAGAGTGTTTCTTGCTCCATCAACCAACACAAATCACATCACAACATCCATACCAAGAATGCCTTAATCATTCACCACACAACAACCAATAGTATCCATCAAGAAAAAAATGTAATCATACAAGAATTTCTATGGTAGATCTGAGCCCATAGAATGTAGATATGGAACTTGCTTCAGTCTTAAGAGCCTAGCACCGGCTCACACAGAAGTCTACATGACTTCATCCATTGTACGTGCCCCATCCTCATTCATCCCGCATATGTATGTGCCCTCGCTCACTACAACCCACGTATACCTCATAAATTAAGGTTTCTAAACTTTCGAGACTTTTGTCGTCATGATATCTGACTTATCGAAACTTTGATGCATCCATGATATCCTCAAGACAATATCCCTCTTAGAATAGATCTTCAATACATTCTAAAGAGATACATTTCACAAGAGACCCTTGCGTCTTATTTATACTCTCCAAGTAGCTTCCTTAGAAGCATATTCTAGGTCACTTAACCCACTTCTACGTCGCTTAACCCATTTCTAGGTCACTTAAGCTATTTTCCTCATTTTTAGGGTTAACCACTTTCCATAATTAGAAACTTCTCCATTTCTTCATCTTTTAAATATTCCTCGACTTTTTCACCTCACTTTATTATTTAAATAATCCTCCTTGACTTTGTCACCTCACTTTATTATTTAAATAATCCTCCTTGAATTTGTCACTTTTCTTTACCATTTAAATAGTAATTTCTTCTTTGCAAGATTTTTGACTTCTTTGACCTTTTGGGGCTTCAAGCCTACATATGAGGATCCTCCAACTTCGTAAGTACATAACTTTCAAACCATGAGGATTTATGTGACATTCCACATACAAACAGAAATGGAATGACAAACACTATCCATCTAGGATAGTTTCACTAACAAATTCATTGATCTTCATATTGTTATTCCACATATAATCATGGGTTTTCCAACCATACTTTAAGGATAACTCAACCAAAAATCATCTTCCTATGATGGATTTCAACATAAGGGGACCACATTGGATTTCATCCATGTGTACACCTTATCAACCATGATAACAAAATAATGATTCATCTTCACATCAATCCAACAATTCATCAAATACCAGTGACAACTCATTGATCCATCTTCATCTATGCATCATGAAAAAATATGACTATGATTCCACATGACATCTATCCATTGTCATAAAGGAAAATACATATTACATTTGACATCAATCATCAATCAATCAATCATTTGGCATCAATCAATCACTTCAAATCAATCAATTGACATCAATTAAACCTTTGGCATCAATGACAACATGATACAACAATCTCCCCCTTTGGCATTGATGGCAATACCAACATTGATGTCAACACCAATCATTGATGTGAACATGTAAACAAGGCATTCTCTACACCAATAGTAATCAATCACATCAATGTGAATATCTCTCTCCCTTTGACATCAATGGAAAAGGGTCATTCTCCCCTTGGGGTTTCTCCCCTTGCTTGAACTCTACTTGGGGATCCTCCCAATGTGTGAATATCTCTGATCTTCCTTTGAATAATATCTCCCCTTTTTTAACAAGGGATATCACTCTGATGTAATGTTGAAGATATATCTCTCATGCTCCCCCTATGACCAACACTCCTCTTGGAACTATGCCTATGTGATCTTTCTCCAAGTATCATGGGAAGAAGAATGAATCCCCCTATGGGTATGTATCCCCCTATATTTTCTGCAATATGAAAAATATGCTACCAATGCAATATTCTTCTGTTGTAAATGCCACTGCTCAATTGGATCATAGAAAAACCACTCTTTCTATGACGATCCTTGGACTTGTCCATGCATCAAAACTCGTTCCATACCATGAAACATAAATTATGTCAACAAGAGAATCACGAATAAAGCATCAACCAAGTACATCATGTACCAAATTGTGTTCCTACCATGCACAACACTCATGTACATAAACCATGTACATCAACACCATACAATGTGCCATAAGATATCATCAATGAAGAGTGTCAAACATATGCTAAGAACATCTGCCAATTGTGTGCTAAGCATATATCCATATCACACAAAAATTCCTCTAGCAATATATGTATCATAATGTACTAACATTATCAAGTGGATCTTATCAATATATCCATCCAAGCCATGTACCAAACATGTGCCAATGGTGTACCAATCATATGCCTCTACCAACATGCCAATCATGTTCATCTACCAACATGCCAACCATGTGCATCTACCAATATGTCAACCATGTGACTCTACCAACATGCCAACCATGTGTCATATCACTCATGATATTTCTTCACCATGAACCAAGTGCCACAATCATGTATCTCAACTAATCAAGTGTCTCATCATATCATCCAAACATATACCATCTATGAGTGTACCAATCATGCATCAACTATGACTCATCAAACATGATCACCTCATCAACTCACCAACTACATGCCCCAATATGTAGTTTATATATATGCCAAATGCATGCATTGTGATATCCAACAAGTAAGCTTCCAATAATACATTATAAGATATATCAATGAAACTCAAATATGTATCATCTATACACACCAACAGATCAATGTCAACCTCCAATCACTACAACAAATATATTAGGCATCCAACATGTACTATAAGTGTGCTTCAATAGATCTAGATAGAATCATGAACATATATCACATAACCAAAGTGCCATAACTTCAGTGTCATAACCAACATTTCTCTTCAATAGAAGAGTGCCTCAATCCATACTCATGGGTTAGTGCCATCCATCCAAGATAGACATTCATTTTGTATCATCACATTACATAATCCAATATGTAATCATGAAAACCTGCAACAAACAATGTCAAAACCTACAACAAACTATGTCAGACCCTGCAACACAACATTATACCATCCCATCAAGTTGCAACTCATGTGCATACCCTTTTTCCCTAGGTTTTATCACATATACGTGGCCTGCTGCATAGACAGCTCGCATATGTATGCGACCTATTCAAGGTGAGCTTGCGTATGTACATGACTGTTACCACTGTCACCCGCGTATTCTTCAGTAGATGACACAATTGAGCTTACCTCAGGGCTTCCATTATTCTCTGGTTGTTCAGTCTTCTTCACCCAATTTTGAAGGTGTCCCCGCTTCTCAGAACTTGAGCTCTAAGCTTCCATATTTTCAAATATGTCTCCCTTCCTTACTTCAATACTTATTCTATTCATGCTATATGAATTCCTCATCATGGAATTTCTTCTTGTGTTTTAACAATCCTGGGATTTGTGGCCAAATCCATTACAACTGTAGCATCTCATGTTGTGACAGTGAACAACAATGTGTCCTACTTGATCACATCTCCAACACCTTATGGTGTTATGAAATCTTCCATTATCTTTCCTTGAATAATATATGCATTCCAAATCTTTGTGAATATATTCATTACATGAATAACATTGACCATGAAAAATACTTTCATACCTTTGCTTTGGCATCCATCTTCTTTGAGGTGTAAGGATGGCTTCTTGATGTCTTCCTTGCTTTGTTATTTTGAAACTTTCCTTCCCTTATGTAGGTGGTTGATTTGCAACATTAACTTCATCCTTTGAGAGTGAGGGACTTACCTCATGCTTTTGTGAGTTTCTTGCTTCAACATGTGTAGCTTCTTTCTTGTATCCAAGACCTCATTTATCATTTGGTTATCTTTGACTTTCCAATATCTCACTCAAGATTTGTGAGCTATTCAAGAATTTGTTTGACTTCTCTACTTTCTTTCTAAGATCAACAACTTCATCTTATAACTTATGACATGACTCTTCCTTTTCATTTATTTGATTCTTCAATAGTTCCTCTACCCTTTTGGCTTCTTCTATTTGGATCTTGATATGGACAATAATTTCAAGACTTTTGCTAATATCATCATCTACCTTCCTATCTTTTTTTTAATTCTTTAGTCTTGTGATGTCTTCTTATTTTTCTTCTAATTGAGTCTTATTACTCTCTTCATGTTCTTTGAGCATCTCCTTTAACTTCAAGATGTGCCTTTGACTCTTCTTAATAAACCTTTTTGTGTTATCTAAAAGATAGCTATAGTCTATATAGTAATGGTTATTGTTGTATTCATATAGAAATTCTTCAACTTTATTTTGAAGTTATGATAGTTATTATTCTATTATCTCCATAGGATAACTACCATCAAACTGTACACAAAGAATTTCTATATTTTCTTCTTCACTTGTAGAGAAATATTCAATATCATCACATTTTGAATTATTGCAATCAAGGGTCTTTGAGGATTCTTTACATTCATTTGAAATATCTTCAAGATCTTCCTTTTTTCCAACATCATCACATGATTCTTGTCCTTCATTTGAAATGTATTCAAGATCTTCCTTTTTGACAATACCATCACATGATTCTTTGCCTTCATTTGAAATGTCTTCAAGATCTTCCTTTTTGCCAATACCATCAC
Source organism: Picea glauca (assembly GCA_000966675.3). Lineage (NCBI taxonomy): Eukaryota > Viridiplantae > Streptophyta > Pinopsida > Pinales > Pinaceae > Picea > Picea glauca. The sequence continues at coordinate 9,270 of JZKD02S1846338.1, read as the reverse complement.
ATGATTCTTTTCCTTCATTTGAAATGTCTTCAAGATATTATTTTTTGTCAAAATAATCACATTTAGAAATAATGCAATCAATATTTTTTGGATATTATTTACCTTTTATGATCTTGATGGAGTGGTCTTCAATATTTTCCTTCTTTCTTTGATATGTCTCCTCTATCTTTAGCCATAGATCCTTGGCAGAAGTGCGTTGTCCCATGCTCTCTTTGATAGGGCTTGAAAGTTCACTAAGAATGGTCTTGAGAGATAATGCATCAT
>JZKD02S1846327.1:48930-78547 GCA_000966675.3 Picea glauca | reverse complement strand
AAAATTTATATTGTGGATGTATCTTGTGTTGGATTACTGAGAGGGGGGGTGAATCAGTAATAGATATTTTTAATCTTTTTAACCACAATATGCAAGTGTTATTTATCTTTATGATAAATATAGCATTATCATCCAATAAGTGCAAAGTAAATAAACCATGAACAAATGAACAATCATACACATACACATACACAATACACCATAATTGTGTACGTGGAAACCCAATGTGGGAGAAAACCACATAATGTTTTTTCTTATTTGTCTTTAAGAATCACATTCATTGGAAGCACCAACTTCCTTTGTTTTCCAACTGCAACTGGAAGGAGGCTTCAACCCCTATTTTCAGGCTACAACCTGAGGGAAGCTCCAACTCCCCAATTCTCTAACTACAACCAGAAGGAGGCTACAACCCCCTATGTTCTACAGCTACAACCAGAAGGTGGTTACAACCACCTATCCTTGCCTCGTCCAATCGCCTTGAAATATAAGTGCCAAATGTAGAAAATGAATATGTCACTGTCACAGCCTGTTCTGTAAAATTTGTCATTAAGAAACCTTTCAATGTATACTCATCAACCAATTTGATCTGATCACATATACCTCAAACACTATACCACAAGTTTGTACCTCAAACCATGTGTTAGAACCTCACTGTTATACAACCTGTATTTGTACCAATAACTTCAGCAACATACCTCAACCAAAAGCCCTAAAAAATGAACCAATACTAAACTTCAGTACATCTGCCTCAGATCAACTCTATAGAAAGCCCTAAACTTCCAAGAGAGAATCCAACAGATTTACTAGGAAAACCCTCAACTAGATTCATAAATTCAACACTACACATATGAAAACCATACCCTTTTTTCCTCTTGTAGCGTTCTGTTGCCACGGTTCTGCTACCATGATTCTGATGCCACAAATCTGCTGCTGCAATTTTTCTGCCACACTTTTTCTACCTCAATTTTTCTGCCACGCTTTTCCTACCACAATTTTTTTTCCGCACTTTTTATGTCACACTTTTCTTATCGCGATTTTTTTGCCGCACTTTTCCTGTTGCATGTTTTTTCCATGATTTTTCTGCCACACTTTTTCTACCGCACTTTTCTCTATCAATAATACCTTCCAAAATAACCTTTCACAAAATAGATATTCAATGATATTCAATAGGTGTTAATGGGAGAGCCTTTCTCTCTTATTTATACTTCCATGTAGCTTCCTCAAGGGGTTACCTTCTAACCAACTTAACTCACTTTTCTTCTTTTAGGGATAACCCAATTCTAACCACTTGTCCACTTCTAACTCACTTTGCTACAAATAGTAAATTCTCCACTTCTAATTGCAACTAAATTATTTTTAATTGTTTTCTTATTGCAACAACTTAACCCATGACTAACTCCTAGTTTCAACCACTTGACTAATCAACTTCTTCTAGGATCTTCTAGAATTAATTTGACTTCTTTGACCTTCTATATAACTCATGAGGTTTCTCCACTTCACTAGGCCATAACTCTCTAATCATGAGGATTTATGTGACATTCCACATATCACCAAAAATGGCATGACGTGTACTATCCAACTAGAATAGTATTACCTACAAATATATTAAACTTCATACCATTATACATAAATCAAACTGAATTCCCTTAATCATACTATTAGGGCTACTGAAATTTACTACTGGACTTACTTCAAGGGTTGACATCAATGACAACCAACCCAATGAATCAACATCTTGACCAGATCAAAGTATAGTTAGTTATATGTGGACACAAATTTTCTGTCTAAATTAACTATATGGATGCATAACAGTTATTTTGTGGACATATATTGACCATATGAAAGTCCATTTAGTTATATGTGGACACGCTTCTGTCTAAATTAAGTATATTTCTCATGGATGATTTTAGGGGCTAAATTTCTCTCATGGGCTAATTTTCCATGGTTTTTCCAAAAATGAGATTCGTTATTTTAAAAATGATTCACCCAAATTCTATAGGATAAAATTATTTTACCTTAAAAATCGCCAAAATTTTATAAAAACTATATAAAATCCTTAGAAATTTGAATATCTTTACAAAAATATCACCAAACATTTATAGTTGGCATATGAAGGATTGGTAATATTCGCCAAGGTTTCTACATTTTAAAATAAATTTCCATCCTTAAAATCATCCCTGACATTTCTTGTCTACTTATGGATGTACATTCTTCAACTAAATCAGACGGGCCAAATATTCCTTGTTTTATGAAAAACATTCAAGGATCATCATTGATCCTTTCAATGATTAACAAAGGATCGATTATGTGACCAAATCTTCCAACGAATGAGCACCAACTCATCTCCAACAACAGAACCTAGTCTGATTAGAGCATCTCATCAAAATTGATGCAACAATTTACATTCTGGTTTACAGAGAACCCAATGCGTAGATAGAAGAAGAGAACAAGATTCAAGTCACAAGTCTTCAACATGTCATGCTTTCTTTGCAATGCGCTCAGCCAGTCGCCAGACCAGACTGTGAGCTCACCCTGGTGACTCGTTCACTTGATTGTCAAACTTCTTGTTAGAACAAATATTGAAATTTCTAAACTTTGTGTCCCTCGCCAAAAAAAAATTTGTCAGTTGTGCTACCTTTTAATCATTGTGTCGTTTGGTGTAATCTTTTCCACTGCAACAAACCTCTGAACCTTTCGTCACTTTTGCCAAGCTTCTCTACCGTCAAAATCTCAAATCCTTGCGTCGCAATTTGTCAAAATCTCAAATATTTAACATCAAAAGTTTTCCAAGGTCTCCTATCTGTCTTTATTCGCAATTCCTTGTTCTTTGAAATGGGTCTAAAAATGCCAAGTTGTGAAACCAAGCTACAATTATTTTATATATAAATTGTATTATTTTATAATTTTAAAATAATATTTATCATTGTTTTTTAAATCTTTGGTAAAAAATAAAAAGGTTATAAACCCTAGGTCCTATCTAGTTATCAATATAGCCAAATGTTGAGGCTAAGAACCCATATGCACGAAGTATTTTTATGTAAAAAATTATTGGTCCAATTACCCCATGGGCCTAATCTCCAATTAAATCACTGAGCCAAGCACCTGCAACAAAATAGAAGTCATCAGAGACTGAGCACCTAAGCGCTACACATCAAGTCACATGGAGGAGGAGCTCACGAGGGGGCCCAAAAGGGGTGCACTACGCATCGAACAATTGTGGGGACATTAGCATATTTAAACACCAACAAATGTGGGATATATACCGCAACACAAAAAATGAAAATGTAGCACGGTTTATCCTCCAAGGCACTAACTGTTAAATGTTCGAGCACTATGCCACAACAAATTTTCGAATTTCACAGCTATTGTATTCACAGGTGTCCTCATCGGCAAAGGAATTTTTACGATTTGGTTGTTTCCATTCAGTTTCCAACTGTCCAAGTGGACATTCGCCATGAAGTCTACAGGTGTAAGGAGATGGACCATAAGAAACTAAAGTCACATCATAATTCAAATGAAAGGAACGCATCAAAAATTTCTCACAATGCATCCCGGTATAGGTTGTATCAGTTTCAATGGGGGTGACACTAGTAATGCAATTTCCAAAAATGCTAGCATGATTCCTATTCAGATAGAATTAGGTGGAAAATATGCATGTATTATACTTGATGACGTTGATCTGGATCTAACAATAGCCAATGTTATCAGAGGAGGATTTTCTTACAGTGGTAAGAGGTGTATTGCGATCAAAGTAGTCCTTGTGATGGAATAAGTTGCAGATACTATTTTAGAGAAGTTGAATGCCAAATTCACTAAGATGATTGTTGGCCCACCAGAAGAAAACTGTGAGATCACCCTGGTTTTCACAGAATCCTCTGCAAATTCATTCAAGGTCTTGTTATGGATTCCAAGCAAAAAGGAGCCAAATTCTGTAAGGAGTACAAGAGGGAGGGTAACCTTATTTTTCCTCTTTTGGTAGATCACGTGAGGCCTAACATGAGAGTTTCTTGGGAAGAGCCTTTTGGTCCAGTATTTCCCGTCATTAGGATCAACTCTATTTAAGAAGGCATTCATCATTGAAATGCCAACAATTTTGGACTTCAGGGATGCATATTCACAAAATACATCAACAAAGAAATCATGATAAGTGATGTCATGGAATTTGGAACATTTCAAAAAGGGTTATGTGCTCAAACTTTACTTATCCAAAAAGCATATTAAGGATCCCGGTGTGGGCACCTCACTCAATCAGTGACAGAGAACCCATAGATATTGTGATTTTTCTTGATGTGAGTGGGGGTATGAAGGTACCAATTAACTCCTGTAGAGGTTTTTGGAAGAGTCTTGAAATAATTGTTAAGCAAAATGAAGAAACATCAAGCATATTCAAGGATAAGAATAGGTGGTAGTGATAAGTTCAAGGTGGACTCTATATCCAACAAGGACAGTGAATCATGGGATCTATTTTGATATCATGATAAAATCCTAGATTTAGTTCTCGATGGGATAAGTTTGAGGATATTTTTATGTGAAGAGGTGGCTCGGATCTATTTTTTAGAAACAAGCATCCCAACTGTCCAGATTTCAAGCATGATAATTAGCAGGTCATATAGCATATGTAGGCAGTCAAATAGATCTAAGTATGCAAGTGGAAGATGATGGCTTCGAGCATTTCAAATCGAGAGAATCAAGCTTCAGCATTCCAGATCTTTGGCAAATTGTTCCATAATTATTGCATCTTTATTTTATTTTTAGCATATGGATTGAGCTTGATTTCTAGAAGTCGGTAATAGTTTATCAGTTTTATTGATTTATATATATTCTATGAATTGTAATAGGGAGGGGGAAAACCCAAGAGCCTTTTGTCCTGGGAATGTAATGAAAAGTTTCTTTCAATTAAAACATTCTACAAAACAAAGAGATTCTAAACTTTGTTGAGTTAAATCTTGTCTTTCCCTGTGTTCTATTTCTCATTGTTGTCATTAATCTTTTTTCTTCTTCTCCTTCCTTTATTCATCTTGTAATGGTTATGATGCAGTCGTGACCCTCGCAGTCCAACCGCTCTGCCACCAGGACCTTCTTCGTCTCAGGCTCGAAGAGCTACAATGCCCTTTAGATCCCGTATCGGGACCTTTTGTTTCCCACAGGATTCTCTATTGATCTCCCGGTAGCCTTCTCGGGAAATCAGGTTTCCCGATATCGCGAAACCTACGAGCATGTTCCTCGTGCTACCCAAAACACCGAAACCCGATGGGTCAAAGAGTCAACGTTTCCGTTATTTGTTGGGGATTTCCCTATCGGGAAATCGACACTTGCGAGGTTGCGATTTTCTCGCCCCACAAATCTCCGAACCTCGAACTCCGATACACACGTGTGCTTCCTCCTTGCCACGTCACCTTCTCTCTCTGTTATATCGGGAATCGTGGGATCACGATTTCACCGGTCGCAATTCCTTTGTACTGTGAAACCCCGAATACTGAACCCTAATTCCCGGGATCCCGCGCCACGTGTCCTCACGACTATCAATGGTTTCGATTAGATCGGGGAATCGCTAATCACGATTTCAACCAATGTGAAACTCTTACCTCCACAAACTCCGAAGACCGAATCCCGATGGTCCTTGGTCCTTCCTTCCTGCACCTAAGGACTAAATCCTGCGCAGCTTCTCCGAGATTTGACGGTCAGCGATATTTCGCGAATCTATCCTACGAACCCTGGCCATTGATTTTCCTCCTTGAGGATTTCTCTGGCTGCAAAACTCCGTCCTGTTCGAACCTTCTCCTGGGTCAGTTCCCACAGTATCACGGAGGAACTATCCCTCCTAAGCTTGTCAACCCTGACTCCCTCAGAGACTTCGTGCACGCTTCTAGCGCTCGACCTCCAACAGCTCTCGAAGTGTTGAGTCTTCCAGACTCTATGCACTCCTGGCAATAGTAGTATCTACCTTCTTCCGCTCAGATTTCACTACTGAGACCTCAAGTTCAGCCTGCACATCTCCTGCACGCTCTATCAAACCACACCAACTTTAGGGTGAGCGAGAATGAGAGTTTAACTGTCTAGCCTCATCAACGCACTCTATGCGGATGAATTCAACTGCACTCTATGCAGGAATCTCCTGGCTCAGACAGATAAACAATTGAAACTCATTCTCTTTTCTCTCACAGATTTCAATTCAACTATGAAATATCATACACAGCATATCAAAGAAAATGTATGACCAAAAGAACAAACATTCATGAGAATACAAACATCATACATAGAGAAACAACACCAGCCATGAAAATGAATCAAAAACTCTCTTCTATTAATTCAAATATGTACATGGGGTTCTACATACAATTTCTCTGCTTTCTCTTTCTTCCGGCTCCTGAATGATAATGTTACAATGTACAGAGGAGGGTGTCTATATCCTGTTTCCCTCTCGAAAACAAAACTGTCTAATCTAGACTTAACTATTCTACCTGCATTAAATTTATTAAATGCCTTCCTATCTACTAAGGACGAGAGCTTAAAGGCTCAAGGTCCGCTTTAAAAATACAAGTGCGCTTCTTTTATGACTGACTTCAATAAAGATCGGCACAACAACTTTTCAAATATTTCAAAATGTGTGCTGGCACTGTCCAGCTGTTTCCTCTCAATGTGTTGGCTCGCTTGATGTGTTGTGGATGCTCCTACATCATACTCCTCGGCTTGAAAGCTTTCATGGACTCCTGTCCATGAGCTCCTATATGGCCTGTCCATGCTTCTATATCACTGCCTCAGTCTCCCAGTTGGCATCTTCTACTGGGTGATTCTTCCATTTCACCAGGTACTCAAAGTACTGCTTCCGCCTGGTCTTCTTTCCCACTCGCTTGTTCAGTATGTACTCCATTTGCGGATTTTCTGCTACTGGTAATTGCTTCTGCCACTGGATCACTAGTTCCTCAGTTCCAGCTTCTACTTATCCAGCCCTATATGGGTATAAATCCTAAATATTAAAAATCAGAGATATCCTGATGCCATCCGGCAACTCAAGCTCATAATCATTTTCTCCAAATTTCCTTAAGACCCTGCATGGCCCAATATTCTTCATCTTCAGTTTGTTGTATGTTCCCCTTGGGAACCTTTCCTTCCTTAAGTGCGCCAAAACCATATCACCAACTTCAAACTGGAGTTGTCTCTTCCGCTGATCGGCTCTGCGCTTATACTCCTGATTTGAGTCTTGCAATTGCTACTTCACCTTGCTATGAAGTTTCGTCATCGCTTTAGCGAATTCTTCAGCTCTAGCACTGCTAGTTGTAGCCTGTTCTGATTCCCTAAGTTTAGAAACTCCCCTCAGTTGTGTCCCATACACAATCTGAATTGGACTTTTTCCTATACTCTGATTCACCGAATCGTTGTACGCGAATTCTGCCTATGGTAATATCTGGTCCCAACTGTTGTGGTGCTCTGTCACCAAGCTTCTCAATAGATCCCCCAGACTTCTGTTGACCACCTCGGTCTGTTCGTCTGTCTGCGGATGGTATGTTGAACTAAACATCAAGTTGGTCCCTAGTTTCTTCCATAGAGTCCTCCAAAAATGACCTATGAACTTGGTATCCCTGTCCGAGACTATACTTCTCGGTAATCCATGCAGTCTAACGACCTCTTTGAAAAACAAGTTCGCGATGTGGGTCGCATCACTGGTATTCTAACATGGAATAAAATGTGCCATCTTTGAAAACCTCTCTACCACTACAAAGATGGAATCAACCCCTCTCTGTGTCCTCGGTAAACCCAATACAAAATCCATGCCAATCACCTCCCATGGCCTCTCGGGTATGGGCAATGGCTGATAAAAATCGGCATTCTACTTTTTGCCTTTCGAATGTTGACAAATACTGCATCTGTCAACAAATATTTTGACATATGCACACATGCCCGGCCAAAAATACGATTCTCTCAGCTTTGCGAATGTTTTGTCGTGACCAAAATGCCCTGCTAATCCTCCACTGTGCTTCTCCTTTAGCAGGTTCTCCCTCATGGAGCAATTCAGAATGCACAACTGTTTGCCCCTGAACAGCAATCCCTCCTGGATCATGTAATCCATCCATGGGCTTCGGTCTCTGAGAACTGGATTCTCAGTTGCTTCGTATGCTTCTCCGAAATCTGCGTCCCCTGCATACATGTCTTTCAGATTCTCAAAACCCAAGGTCTTGACTCTAAATTCCTGCAGCAACAAACATTTCCTGCTCAAAGCATCAACCACTTTGTTAGCAGTTCCTGAAATGTGTTTAATCACAAATGTGAAATTTTTCCATGCTTCTGGTTCAACTTCTCTTGTTGACTTACAAACTGCAATGCATGATTATCGGTGTACAAAACAAATTCTTTTGGGATCAAGTAATTCCTCCACTTCTTTAATGCCTGTATAATGGCATAAAATTCCTTATCATATGTGGAGTATTTCAGCTTTGCGTCATCCATCTTCTCGCCGAAATATGCAACAGGCCTGTCATCCTGACTCAAGAACCCTCCTACAACGTATCCACTGGCATCACATTTCACCTGAAATGTCTTCTGAAAGTCAGGAAACACCAACACTGGTTGCTCTGTGATCTTTCGCTTCAACAGATTGAAGCTTTTCTCAGCTTCGGTTGTCCAATGAAAAGTCTTATGCCGCTTCTTCACTGTGTCCATCATTGTTGCGCTAATTCCACTGAAATTTCTAATGAATTTTCTGTAGAAACTAGCCAGTCCATGAAAACTCCTCACCTTGAAAACATTTCTGGGTGATGGCCAATTCTTGATCACATCCACCTTTTCAGGATCCATTTTCAACTCATTCGCTAAAATAACAAAGCCCAGATATATGAGTTATGTCTTCATGAAGGAACACTTCTTCATGTTGACCAACAGCTTCTCTTGTTGCAGTCTTCTCATCACAATAGCCAAATGCTTTAAATGCTCAGCCTTGGTCTTGCTGAAAATCAGTATATCGTCCAGATATACAACTACAAATTTCCCGATGAATTCCCTCAGGACTTCATTCATCAGTCGCATGAAGGTGCTCAACACATTTTTCAAGCCAAACGGTATGACCAACCATTCGTACAAACCTTTCGTTTGTCTTGAATGTTGTTTTCCATTCATCTCCTTCCCGCATGCGAATCTGATGATATCCGCTCTTGAGATCAATCTTCGAAAAGTAATTTGCCCCACTCAGGCAATCCATCAGATCATCCATTCTCGGAAGTGGAAATCTGTACCTGATGGTGATTTTATTAATCGCTCTGGAGTCTGTACACATTCTCCAGCCTCCATCCTTCTTCGGACTTAGCACTGTCGAAACAGCACATGGACTCAGACTCTCTCTGACCAATCCTTTGTCCAGCAGATCCTGTACCTGCCTTTTGACTTCCTCATTCTCCTATGGCGTCAATCTGTATGTGGATTTATTTGGCAAAATCTCTCCCGGTATGAGGTCAATATGGTGACTCACACTTCTCATCGGTGGCAACGAACGAGGTAGTTCATCCACGATGATATCAACGAACTCTCCCAGCAGTTCCTGAATCTCGTCTAGTAGGTCGTCCACTCTTGTTCTAGTCAAGACAATTCTTGGTTTCCTGACCACAAAGAACTATGGATCTTCTTTCTTCTCCATCTCTGTGAGAAGCTCCTTCCCACTCATGAGAAGTATGGTATTACTTACTTCCGGCTTCACCTCCTCATCCTTTTTCGGAAGCAATCTGTGTGTCATCCCATCCTTCTCCAAAGTGTATGTGTTCATTCTCCCGTCATGAATCACATTTCGGTCATACTGCCATGGTCTCCCCAGCAATACATGACAGACATCCATGGGAATGACATCACATAGGACCTTATCTTTATATTCACCCATTTTAAATTCAACTAAACATTGTTTAGTAACATTCACCTGATGTCCCTTATGCAACCATGATACTTTGTATGGACTCGGGTGATCAGTCGTCTCCAGCTCTAATTTCTCCACCATCTCGATCGAAACGAGATTGTTGGTGCTTCCGCTGTCCACAATGACCTTGCATTTCCATCCCTTGGTCTTGCACATTGTTCTGAATAGTCGGCTCCTCTGAGCTGCATCTTCCACCTCCTTCTCAAGTGTCAAAAGAGCTTTATGCACCGTCAGTGACCTTCCTGCTTCGGTGTCTTCAGACTCAGCATCTCGCCCCTACGCTTCAGCGATGTGAGCTTCTCCTTCATCCATTTTCCTATCTGGACAATCAATAGCCTTGTGTCCATCCTTCCCACATGTAAAACATGTGATGACTCCTCCTCTGCCTCTTCCCCTACCTCTGGTATGAGGAAAAGTATTCGCATCAGCATAACCACCACCCTAATCTGTACGCTGTCTCCTCAGCTCAGCATATGGCTGCCTCTGTGAGGTTCCGCCTCTCTCAACCTTACCCTGAGGTTTCTTCCATTCCTCTTTGGGCTTTTGGTATTTCTCTTGGGAAACGACCTTGCCTCTGGGCTGACTTCTTCCCCGCCCTCGCTGTCCTTTCTTATGGCTCAGCTTCTCCTCGGCTTTCAGAGCCATCTGGTAAGCATCTTCAACAGTTCTGATAGTTTCCATACTTAATTCATCCTGAATGTCGTATCTCAGACCATTCAGATATCTTGCCACCTTCTCATCATCGCTCTCCCGATGACCTGCTCTGATGTTGAGTTTGTAAAACTCCTCGGTGTACTCTTTCACCGTCATCAACTTCTGTCTCAGGTTCTGCATTCGCCTGAACAGTGTGATCTGGTAATCTCTTGGGATGAATTTCGCTTTCATCTTCGCAATCATCCGATCCTAGCTTTTGATCTTTTGTTTTCCTTTGGAACGTCTATCTGCCTGTAGCTCATCCCACCATAATGTTGCATGTCCTTTCAACTTGGTAACAGCATGCCTTACCTTCTTATCCTCTTCAATATCTTCATAAGCGAAGTAGGTGTCAAGAGCTCTGATCCAGTCCAGCAACTCTTCTGCATCCAGGATTCCTTCATACACTGGAATGTCCATCTTCACCTTCGCACTCATCCTGGCGATAGCTTTAATTAATCGCTCATTGGCTGCATCTTCTGCTGTAACTCCACCTTGTGGTACAGCTTCAGCTTCGCCTTCGGAGTCACTTAGATCTCCAGTATTGGCTGTGCGTCTCTGTGCTGCTTCCATATCTTCCATTCGAGCATGAAGATTTCGTATTTCCCTCTCTATTTCTACATTCTGTCCATGACTACTTCTTTCTCTGGACATATCTCTTTCCCCGGACAATTCCCTTTCCCTCTCTGGATTGGGTGATTGTCTACCTCTTCTCGGCAGCATGGTGAAATTTTCTCTTCTCCTTCTCTGCTACAGAAAGCAAAGGTATTCCCACTCTGATACCACTTGATGCAGTCGTGACCCTCGTAGTCCAACCACTCTTCCACCAGGACCTTCTTTGTCTCAGGCCCGAAGAGCTACAATGCCCTTTAGATCCCGTATCGGGACCTTTTGTTTCCCACAGGATTCTCTATTGATCTCCCGGCAGCCTTCTTGGGAAATCGAGTTTCGCGATATCGCGAAACCTACGAGCACATTACTCGTGATACCCAAAACACCGAAACCCGATGGGTCAAAGAGTCAACATTTCCGTTCTTTGTCGGGGATTTCCCTATCAGAAAATCCGCACTTGCGAGGTTGCGATTTTCTTGCCCCACAAATCTCCGAACCTCGAACTCCGATACACACATGTGCTTCCTCCTTTCCACGTCACCTTCTCTCTCCGTTATATCGGGAATCGCGGGATCGCGATTTCAATGGTCGCAATTCCTTTGTACTATGAAACCCCGAATACTGAACCCCGATTCCCGGGATCCCGCGCCACGTGTCCTCGCGACTATCAACGGTTCCGATTAGATCGGGGAATCGCTAATCGCGATTTCAACCAATGTGAAACTCTTACCTCCACAAACTCTAAAGACCGAATCCCGATGGTCCTTGGTCCTTCCTTCCTGCGCCTAAGGACTAAATCCCGCGCAGCTTCTCCAAGATCTGACGGTCAGCGGGATTTCGCGAATCTATCCTACGAACCTTGGCCGTTGATTTTCCTCCTTGAGGATTTCTCTGGCTGCAAAACTCCATCCTATTCGAACCTTCTCCTGGGTCTGTTCCCACAGTATCACGGAGGAACTATCCCTCCTGAGCTTGTCAACCCTGACTCCCTCATAGACTTCACGCACGCTTCTAGCACTCGACCTCCAACAGCTCTCGAAGTGTTGAGTCTTCCAGACTCTGTGCACTCCTGGCAACAGTAGTCTCTACCTTCTTCCGCTCAGATTTCACTACTGAGACCTCAAGTTCAGCCTGCACATCTCTTGCACGCTCTATCAAACCGCACCAACTTTAGGGTGAGTGAGAATGAGAGTTTAATTGTCTAGCCTCATCAACACACTCTATGCGGATGAATTCAACTGCACTCTATGCAGGAATATCCTGGCTCAGACAGAGAAACAATTGAAACTCATTCTCTTTTCTCTCACAGATTTCAATTCAACTATGAAATCTCATACACAGCATATCAAAGCAAATGTATGACCAGAAGAACAAACATTCATGAGCATACAAACATCATACATAGAGAAACAACACCAGCCATGAAAATGAATCAGAAACTCTCTTCTATTAATTCAAATCTGTACATGGGGTTCTACATACAATTTATTTGCTTGCTCTTTCTTCCGGCTCCTGAATGATAATGTTACAATGTATAGAGGAGGGTGTATATATCCCGTTTCCCTCTCGAAAACAAAACTGTCTAATCTAGACTTAACTATTCTATCTACCTGTATTAAATTTATTAAATTCCTTCCTATCTACTAAGGACGAGAGCTTAAAGGCTCAAGGTCCCCTTTACAAATACAAGTGCGCTTCTTTTATGACTGACTTCAATAAAGATCGGCGCAACAACTTTTCAAATATTTCAAAATGTGTATTGGCGTTGTCCAGTTATTTCCTCTCAATGTGTTGGCTCTCTTGATGTGTTGTGGATGCTACTGCATCATGTTACAATTGTGAAACTTATGTTGTGATGAATTTAAGAGCATCCCCTTAAGTGCAGTTTTTCCTTTGTTTTGATGTGAGAAAAACAAGACCTGCATCTTAATTGTTTTTTCTTAACTTACAATTTTTATTTGTTCATAGTTTTTCCTCTATTTTGTTATGAGTAAAACAAGACCTATGTTCAGATATTTTTATCTAGTGTTATTCTTCTAATTGGGCAAGGATTTAGATTTATCATCCATGGATACCTGACTACCTTCTCATTTATTTTTTACCTACATCTTCTATCCATCCTCGTGATTTTAAATGGATTTAGCAGACGAGGTCATGCCTCTTTATTTCTTATTTGTAATGGTTTAAAGGATTGTTCAAACCTATATCCAGAAGCCTCAAATAGTTTATCAATCAACCCATTATTATTTTCTTCAAAATGTGCTAAGGCTTGGCTCTATTACAACCTAGATTCAACTCTTGCAACAACATTTTTTGGCGCCATTGTTGTGGACGATTTTGAAGGTCTATATCTTCCCTAGGGTACGAAAAAGTCTAGATCTACTTTAGATCCAGTGCTTGGCTCTATGTCCTCGAACGCTAGAGGATGGGTAAATTGTTTCTTGGTCAAAGTCCAGATAAATAATTATGTTCTTTAAACAAAATCAATCTCCCTTGCAGTCGTCAGTGTCGATCCTTCATCGATCTCTAGTTATTTCATTTTGGCCATTCTTGGTGAGCGCTTGGTTGTTGGCTTTCGTGGAGGCATTTTCCTGCACAAAATGTTATAATGACCTGCAAGCCAACTTTGACAAACGTTATTCGACACAATCATAAATGAAAACTACAAAGACAATTCTTACCTCTTCCTTGCAAAAAATAACTTGGGCTTAGTGGTAATTGAAGTGATACAATATGATGTAGCTTCTTTATTCTCTCTCTCACTCCTTTGTCTGCTTGGGATATCAGTGGCTTGCGAACGGAATACCATGCTTGGGAAAAAACCTTGTAAATTTAAAACATATCTACCTTGTCGCATCGAGTCTTAAATTCAGGAGTACAAATTTGACTTGTACAATCTATAAAAGAATCCACACCATGCTTAGGATTAAATATAATGCACATTGGCAGCGTAGAAGCATGTTATTTCAGAGTTCATTGGCGAATTCAAATTTTTGAATGTTGGTCGGTGCATGACATCGTGGCTCGAGGTATCGGTTACGTGAATTTATTATCTGACTAACAATCACAGATCCCATCCTTCACTCAGCTAGAGGTGTCCCATCAAGTTACCTGGACGTTTCTCATTTCAAAGGAACTAGTATGATCGGCATCGAGGAGATGTGTGATCATAATTTCTCTCTTTCCTTTGTGGTCTTCGAGTCTTTCTTGGGTGTTAAATCACACTATGGAAAAGTGAACGGCTTGGATTAAGAAGGGTCTTTAAATGGACGACGCAGATCAACCAGGATCTCTAGATTCAATGGAGAACTGTTTGATCTAAACCCTATAGTTTGGTGTCCTAGAATCTGTCGGGAGTCAATGAGTGCATCGGCATCGGAAGTTTGTCTTTGGCGTTGCTTCGTTGGTACTCTTAGGAAAAAGTTTTGATGTCGACCCAGACTGTCATACAGTGTTGACGTGGAATGACATGCGGATGTAACACGGGGAATATCAAAATATGACGTGGGAGATAACCGAGCAATACGGACCATCTACGTGGAAAAACAACGACGGTTTATTTGACCTCTTTAGCGTGAAAAGAATTTTTTTTGACATTGGTGACTTTCCTTAGACATATGTTTCTAACTACCACGCCATTTCTCCCTTTTCACCAATGCCAATGATGTATCGGAGATTGGCGATTGTCATTGTTTATGATGGCAGTTTGTCTTTTGGATTTAGCCAATGCCAACAATACATCAACAATTTTAAAAGAATTGTTTCATAGACCATAATCGTTGATTGGCATGTGGCTCTTTTTATAAAACAAATTTTAAGATGTGTGCACATAGTCTTTATGCCACATTTACTTAGAGAAGAAAAAAAAAATTAATCTATCAACAAACTTCAAACCAAACAAAAATGTGATCAATGATAAAACACAACAACATAAAAATCCATCCATCCCAACAAAACCAACTCTATTCACAAATGAAAAAAAGGTACCCCAAAAAAAAATCGCAAATTCTTTTAGGGTGTGTTGAGTTCTCAACAAATGTTGATTCTTTAGGAGAAAACAAAATATATGCTCCTTCCCTCATTCTTATCCTATGCAAATTGGTTGAGAAGTCGTCTGGCTTTATTCTATTATTTCCACATAACCTTTCCATCAATGTGTACACAAGTTCTCGGGTTCGTGAATCGGGATCCGCTTAAGGGGTTTAGCTTTTTTTTCATCCTCTTTCCTTTTGACCACAATCCATGTCCTTCATAGACAATATCCGGGTAGGGAATCCATTGGCGTGAGTCCATTTAGCTATCACTCCTTTCTTACGGTGTTGCTTTGCTGTGAGTGAGCGTCCATAGCCCCGATGGAGTCACCCCGACATCACAGACCTTGCTCTGCTGCCAAGGAACGCATAGCCCCGGCGGAGTTATCTACATACCCTCTCAGAATTTGCACTCTGTTTCTTTTTATTTTTAATATGGATCGTCTTTTGATCATCCTTTTCTAGCATAAATACCAAGAGCAAGTCGGAGAGGAGGATATCTATTTTTTGAAAAGATGAAATTGTTAAGGTGGAGCTCTCCCTGGCTTTGTCTAGAGGTACATGTGATTCTTTCCAGGTAGCAATCTTTCCTTTTATCTTTACCAGACCACTAGACAGATATTTCATCGCTTCCCCAGGTAGTATGCTTGCAAACATAAAATGTGATTTTGAAAATTCATGTCTACTTGGTGTCTCTTATTTTGCATGTAAGTGTAGGTCGGCAGTAGAATCTACTTCACCGTATTATCCCAAGAAAACATTAAATTCAACCATTTCTTTATGAAACAAAACTTAATCAAAATAAAATAACAAGCAAAAAACAATTAAAACGCAAGCTAGAAAAGAAACAATAATTCAAACAAAGCATCAAACGATTTTTTTTATTTTTTTTAAGAAAAATGTTTTTTTAAGGCTTGGCCATTTACCGAGAGGGTGTTGGATTCCCCCTTCAAATTATGACACCAGCATGTGGCTGCCCTAATCTTCTAGGCCACCTGGAAAGGTCTGAGCCAGATATTTTGGAACTTTGAGTGTTTTCCTTTGGGCTCGTTTTCTTTATCCCACTTCAAGGCTAGGTCCCCTACTTCGAAAAAAATTTCTTTGGCCTTATGTTTGTCGAACCATATTTTAACTACCTGTTGACAAGTAATGAACTTAACTTTATCCTTTTCCCTTTCTTCGTCTAGCATAAGAAAGGTATCAATCCTTTTTTGTATAGCGGATGAGAGTTGACCTCTTGATGCCTGAGCAAGCTGTAAAGATGGAAGATATAATCTATTTGGGAGAATGGCTTCTTGTCCATATATGAGAAAATACAGAGAGTTTCCTATGTCTTCTTTAGGTGTTACTCTATCGGCCCATAGGGAATTATGAAGCAAATTATGCCAATTCCTCTGATTTTCAACAACTTTTTTTGTTTTAATCCTCACCATGTTTTTATTAGTTGCCTATGCTACCCCATTCCTTTGTGGATAGTAGTTTGTAGAATATCTTATTATGATCCCCTTCTCAAGGGAGAATTCTATCAATAGTGTGGAAGAAAAGTAGGCAGCATTGTCAAAAATGAGAATGGAGGGTATCCCAAACCTTTTTATCATTTGTTTTTCTATAAATTAGATTACTACTTTTTCATTAAAGTGCGTTAGAGGGATAGCCTCCGTCCATCTTGTAAAATAATCCGTAGCAGTCAAGATATATTTATGATGTTTCAAAGAATTGGGAGTAATTTCCCCTATGACATATATTCCTCATTATTCGAATGGTCTGGATATGGTCACCGGATGGAGTGGAACAACTTCCCTCCTTTCTCTACCGACCCTTACTTGGAAAGATTTACATTTCCTAGCATATGCATGAGCATCCCTGAACAAAGTAGGCCAGTAATAACCAGTCCTTAATCTTTTTTGAGTCGTGGTTTCTCCTGCAAAATGTTCACCCGCTAGACCATCACGAATTTCTCTCAGTACCTTTTCTGTGTCATTATGTTCAAGACATCTAAGGAGTACTCCATCATAATTCACTCAAAAAAGCACAGAATTTATGAGGCAATATTCATTAGATTTTAACCTGAGGGCTCTCCTTTCCCTAGGGTTTAGGTTTTTTGAACAAGCTCCATGATGTAGGAGATAAGACAAGTTTCCATACCATGATTCTTTCCCGAGAGGTACGTATAAGGCTCTGTTGCAGCATAATGACAACTCATTTTCCCAACCAGAGTCTTCTACGTTAATCAAGTCTTGGGCCTCAGTGATCAGTTTACAAAATCCTTGACCCTTGACTATTTTGGAAGGTTTTGTGTCTAGATAAAATTCTTAGACGACCGCCATCCAATTTACCCGTCTTTCTCCCATCTCCTATTGAGTGAATAGAGATCGTACCACGGGGTGAGGTACTATGACCTTAGTGTGATTCTTTAGGATATAGGATTTGAAATGTTTGACCGCTTTATAAACTGCATAAGTCTGTTTGTCTATAGCAGGGTAGTTCAGTCCAACTCCTTGGAGGTTAGTGCTCATAAATGATATCAGTGCCTCGTTGTCTTCATCATCCTTCTAGGTAAGTATCACAGCCAAGGATTGGTTATAAGCAAAGGTATAAATAAAAAAAATGTGTTGAAATCAAGGCTTCGTAGCACTAGTGTTTAGGATATGGAAGTTTTTATATTGTTGAAAGCATATTTCCTTTATTCATCCCATTTAAACTCTGCATCCTTGCGAATCATTTTTTGTAAAGGTTTAACAGTTTCGCCGAAGTCAAGAGTAAATTTTATCAGAAAATTTATTTTCCCAAAGAAATATTGCATGGCATTTTTAATGTGAGGCAAGGGGAGTTGATCTATCCCTTTTATCCGCTTAGGGTCGATGCTAATTCCTCCTTGAGATATAATATGACCTAATAGTTTCCCTTACTCTAAGACAAAGATAGTTTTCTTAGGATTCAAATATATTCCATATTGTTGGGTATGTGTTATATTTTTTGCACGAGTAGTAGTGTCCATTTTTGCCTCCGGAAACATGTCGCATTTTTGCCTCATTTTTGTGTTGCCTAGATTTTTGTGTCCATTGCTGGGCGGTTTTTTGGCACGTGGTTTTTTCCCGATGGTTTTCTATTTCTGGTCAAGGAGTTAGGATTGTTGACTAATCCAGGTCATTGAGTTAGGGTTTTGGATGTCATTGGCTCCTATATGTATATTTTATTGTAAACAATGTATCACTATGAATGAATATAGAATATGTTGGTTTTCCGAGTTTGGGTTTCCAAGGGAAAAATCATTGTGTAATGTTTGTATTTTCCATTGTATATTTTTTGTTCTTTTACTGAAAAAAATTTTGCAGTAAATGTTGTACAAGGTTAAAATATACACATATTTCCTACACCTTTCGAAGATCTGAGTCAAATGTTGAATGTGGTCTTCCTTATTTTTTTAGTATACTGTTACGTCATCTAGATACACTACCACACACTTGTTAATTAATCCCCCAAAATCTACGTCCATGGCCCTCTGGAAGGTTTCCCCTGCATTAATCAACCCGAAGGGCATGTGTTTATAAGAAAAGGTTCCCCACTTAGTTCGGAAGGTAGTTTTTAATCAATCTTCTTCTGAAACCAAGACCTGGTTATATCCCAAGAAATCGTCAAGGAGGGAAAATATTTCAGAGTTGGATACTTTCTGTAAGAGTTGTTCCATGGGTGGGACTAGGTAGTTATATTTTTTTTATGCTCTACTAAGGTTTATGAAATCCACACACAAGTGTATCTCCCAAGAATTCTTTCTGACAAGCACCAAATTCACTACCCAAGCAGAGTGTCTAACCTGAAAGATAATATTGGCATCTAACAATTTCTTCAGCTCTTGATACATCAGAGGTTCTCGAGATGGATGGTACTTCCTAATCTTTTGTTGGAAAGGTTTTATTACAAATTTTAACGAGATCGTGTGTTGGATAATGTGAGTATCGTATGTTTTCAATTCTTGGTAAGACCAAGCAAAGACATCTTGATATTCTTTCAATAGTTTAAGATAAGGTATCATATCTTCTTTGGACATTGTCTTACATATATTGACATCCTTGGGATTATCAGGGGTGCCTAGGTTTATAGCTTCATATATAGGACATGAGCTCCATGTTTTTGCATTCTTTGACCCACTGAATCTTTCCCTTAAGTTGAAAAGGTTCTCTGGATTGGCCACTCCTTTAGGCATCGTGTGAAACTTGGGTTTGTCATCAGCATGGTATTTTCCTTTTTTATGTTCATGGAGATCTAATTTTGTGAGAAGTTCTTGGAATACTTCATCATCAATGGCGAAATCCTTAAAATTCTCCTAATTAGTCAGGAAATCTACAATCTGTTCATCCCCTTCAAAAACTTTCCGATTAGAAAAATTGTTAGGTACTGATGGATTGTAGAGAAGTTCCATTGTAAACCTTGGGGCTTCATAATCTTCTAAAGGAGATAATCTTGAGGCTGCAATGGCTAGAGCATTATCAAGGGTATTTTTTGTCTTGGAAACAACGGTAATGTTGAAAGCCTCAAAATTGTCTATTAGTTTGTGCACCTCTTGTTGATAATTCCTTAAGTGAGGTGAATTGAAATGGATGGTATTCTTCAATTGCCTGACGATAATTTCATAATCTCCAAAGACTTTCAATTCTTTGATGTTTAATTTGATGGGTTTATTTAGTCCCTGGACTATAGCTTCATATTCAGCAGTGTTATTAGTGCATTCGAATTATAATCTACAGGATAAGAAACTTTGTTCCCCCTTTGGATCGATGAGGATGCATCTCGCTCCTGACCCCTCTTGTGATTTAGAGCCATCAAAGTACAATGTCCAAACTTGGGGAGGAAAACTTTTGACTTCTTCATGTCTATCTATTTTTACGATTTCGACCTCCTTGTCTGCTACTTCTGTCAGAGAATCCTGATAGAGGACACTTTCCTCTGTGGCCACTAGTAAGTCTATTTGAAATATAATTTTGGATTTTTGTGCGGAAGGTATGTCAGAAATGTGAGGGGAAAAATTATTGAAATCAGAATCACAGGAGTAGTTTCCTAACATAGGGAATTCTATTGGCGAGGGTTCATTTGGTATCTCTAAATCGGTGACAGTATGTTTGAGGTATCTTTCTCTGTCGATCCTGATCATGTTTGGATGTCCTTTCAATTGAAACCAGAGTTGAGCCTAGTCAGTACTAAAATATCCATTTAATTTCTCAGACTAGTCTCGGCTAAGAAGCATTCCATAGGCTTTTGGGATGTCTACCACGATTATGTAAATTACTTGAACAAATTTGGGGTCTGTAGAAATTATGATCATGACATCTTTCAGTTCCCCAATGACCTTTACATGATTCCTATCTAGTTGTATAACGTGTTTATCACTTTTGACCAGGGTTGCATTCAATTTCTTGCAATTGATAATGGCATGACATTTGAATATTCCCTTGAATCGACTACGAAATTATGTATATTTTTTTTAAAAAACTCAAACGTCAAGAGGAAAGAAGGAACAAAAGGCCTTCCTTTTTTGTCTAAAGAACAAGCATTCACACTTGGCTTATTTGTTAAGTCTAAGGGAGATGGGACGTCACCTTGATCAATGCTTGTCATAGGGGTATCCATTAATTTTAAGGCTTGCAACAAAAAATCTTTTTGTTGAGGAATCTTACACATGTCCATGATAGACACATTAGCTTTCATCTTCTTCAAGTCTTCTACCACATTGTAGTCTAGCTTAGGCGTTTCTCATGTATGTATGTTTGTGGGGTTTCTTTGGGAAGAAATTGGTCGTTTGGGTTGATCAAACGCTTGCTTTCCTTGAGATGATTGAGTAGTGGTGGGGTTACTTTGGATAGGTTGACTTTTACTTCATGTCTGTACACCCAAAATATTAGCGGGGGGTTCCTGCACCTCAGAGGCATTTTTGAGAGGTATCGGATGGTTGGAATCCCATAACAACATGGTTCTCTCTTCAGGTGTTTCATGACTTTCTTTATCAGTGACACGTATTGTTGAGCCACTGGGTTGTTCAGTTAGAGAGCATTCATCTAGGAATCGATTAGACATTAGATTTATAGCATGCACCGATTGGGGGAAATCCCTTTATGAATGTTTTTCTTGATGATATGTATAGAAAGAGTTGGTTGTTATGTTCCCTAAGTCGATGTTTAGGTTGGATGGGGGAGGTTCTATAGATTTGAAAGGAGGGTTTATTTTGAAAAGGGTATATAAGGTATTTGATTTTGGTTTCCTTCTCTGACACTCCTTTTCATATCTACGATCTTTTTGGAAAGTTTTTTGATCATCCGCTGCATGTTTTCTATGTCCCCTCCCCCTTTTTCGGGACCTTTTTTTGTTTGTTTCCCCAAGGTTCTGGTCAACAAAAGTCCCCTCTTAGGTAGAGGTTTGGTTTCCTTTTTAATTAGTGAGATCTGACCTTCTTCGCATCCTTTCATTTGGAACTCAATAATTTGAACTTCTTCAAAAAATTTAGCAAGAGTATTCTTGGTGGCCCATTTTACGAACATGGAGATAGAAGTTGGGAGAGAATTAGCATATACTTCAATCTGTAGCTCTGAAGTAGGTTTAGCCTCAGGTTGGAATTTTTTCAAAATGGTGGTGAACCTTTGGTTGAAATATTTGACCTTTTATTTTGGACTCATAGTGGTGGTAAAAATTTCATCCATTAAAACTCCTGTAGTAGTTTCTTCAGGAAATTTTTCCAAGAAATCCTTTTGAAACTTTGTCCAGCTAGTTATGGAACCAACTGGTAGGTTGAAATACCAAGTTGAGGCTTAATTTTTAAAGGTATAAGGAAATAGTCTACACACCACATCTTCATGTTTCACATTCATCAACCTTATGTCTAATATGAACTTCTTAATATGGTCTTCAGGCAATACAGAGGTTTCAGGGTCAAATTTGGGAAGTATTTTTTCTGGATGTCTCGATAGGTTATGCATTCATCCCAAAACTTCCAGAGCATCTCTTGCCAACCATGGCTGATTATCTCGAGGATGATCTCCCCCTTATCCAGTGTTATCATTATTATCCCCCATGTCTTCTGATTCAGAACCTAAGCAATCTGAGTTGGAACCTTTCTCTTCAAATTCAAAATTGTCAGGTTCATAGTAGTTACTGGCTGGTGGGGTGATGGTTGGTGCTTC
Organism: Picea glauca; assembly: GCA_000966675.3. Taxonomy (NCBI): domain Eukaryota; kingdom Viridiplantae; phylum Streptophyta; class Pinopsida; order Pinales; family Pinaceae; genus Picea; species Picea glauca. The sequence continues at coordinate 56,147 of JZKD02S1846327.1, read as the reverse complement.
GAGTATTAGACCAAGGGGTTGTTCGATCTCTATGAGAGAAAAGTCTATCAGGTCTTCTACCGTGTGAACAAATACCTACTCAGGGGTTTCAACAATTGGTCTTCTTATTTGTTTTCTTCGAGGAAGTAAAGGAGCTAAAGATAATTCTTTGATCTATCGGGCATAAGCTCTGGTGATTCTTCTAAACTTGTTTAACTCTTCGTGAGGAAGAATGTAAGGTATATCAGGGTATAGGCATTCTTCCTCTTCGTGTTGAGATATGGGTTGTCTTGAGAATGACTAGCCATGCATGTGGGATGTTTTGAATCTATAGGATTTGCGGATTATATTATCAGAAATATTTTTAGCCATGCATTCGTTTAGACCCTCCTTCTAGCATCAATTTTGTTGAGGGGTCTGAGATCCCTAGGAATCAACAGTAGGAACCAAACCCTCTTAAGAGGCCCAATTAGAATCATAATCGTTTACTGAGTGGTATGGTTCTCTAGATTTTTGATTTGGCCGGATTTATCGATGGGATTTAATCGTGATCGATAGGTATGTCTTTCTATGAAACCTTTCCTGGGGCTAGGTGGTTCACTTTTTATTATTTTTTAATATTTGTGGGAAGAAAAAGGTGGGGATTAAACTAATGACAGAGGGAAGTTACGATATATTGGAGAAAGTTGGGCTTGGGATAACCTTTATACCTCAGCATGCAGACAATGAGGATCAAGCATATTTCAAGATAGAAATAATACCCTTGACTTGTATACATTCAAGATTGTCTGAGATGACGATTACAGAAAGAAAATACATACGTAATAGAAAATGAGTGCAAGAAAAGTAATTTTCAATACTCTACTATCAATCACATATTAACATAATTGATTTCTATTCATCAATTAGAATAAAATAATTGTCGCAATATTACAAGATAACTTAAACAACAGATACAACAACCCTTACTCAATACAACAACAAATATTGAATTTGAAGACAGAGATAATCCCCCCTCAGTCTAGTCACATTAATGCCTCATATGAAAGAAGTGTCTTTGGTTCTAAACAGAACTTCTAAATTAAATAACTTGCACAGAAATAATTCTCTTACAATCTTAAAAAAAAGAGTCTTTCTCTCCAAAACCATCGACCCCCTAACACAAGGTCAATTCTCTTATTTATAAAAATAGCTACTAAATTCGTGCTAAGTGGATAAAATGACACGTGGTGAACTTTATCTATCTGTTTTCTTTTATCTTCCTTAGATCATCTCATCATTTTACTGAAGTGGATTTTTCCTCTCGTATTCTCACCATCTGCAGAAGAGATATTCACATGTATTTCCATAAGGGAACCTGTGTTGATCCATCAAAGCGGAGAGGACCTCCTTTATCTCAACTTTTCGTTCTTTGTACTTGACTAGTTTGACACTCACATGCTGTAAGACTATAAGGGATTTAATCGGAGGCTCCATGAACTTCTTTAATTGGCCCAGGATTATTCTTGAAACTTGTGAAATCTCTTTTTCTCATATCCATTCTTGCTCTACATGTCGCCTGACTATATCACGTAAATCAGCAAAATCCTTTGGCGGGCCAAACTCTGGCAAGTCAATACCTCTCACTTCTTGGTTGATTTTTTCCCAACTTTTTTCACACTCTTCCTGTCTTTCTTACATTTTCTGTCAGGGTTCCTGGACCATGTATACCTAGTGTTCATCTACCTTCTGTATTTGGGTGATGTTGTTGTCCATAAGCACTCGGATGCCATGTTATTTTGTATCTTGGCCCTTCTGCACTTCATTGATGTAGTTGGCAAGTTTCAGGGCTTGATGTGCCTTCTCATACCACTGTTGCATGTCTTTGCAGGTTGCTATCCCCATAAGGGTATCTTCTTTAAAATCGACTATTCAGGTGGTGAAGAGGTATCTCTCCCTTTTGAATTGTGCATACATCTCTCGAAACTCACTTTTCAAGAGTACTACCGCTTGTGTTGAATTTTGGTAATATTCATCTTGATGTCGTAGGCGGTCCAACTCTTTCTTCATGTAATTTTCCTCCCTTTCATCCCTTTTTTCCTTGTCTAATGTGGCATCGGTTATGGCCATCCCTGCTTCAATTAGCTCAGAAAACCTAGTACTTTCTGTGTGAAATAATGTCTCTTCTATGGTTATGAACATGGTGCTATCGAGCGTAAGCTTCCTTTTCTTGACTATTCTTTTCATCATGGCCTTCCTTTTCTTATCATAAGAAATAGCTTGTATATCAACGACTTCGTCTACTAGTTCAAGAATCTGCTTATCCCCCCAGGAAAAAGTATTTCCTAGGCTTCCTGTCATATAGAGGTGCTCCATGGTAGTTTCTCTATCTCTTCCAAGGGTAGGCACCTGACCTCCTTCTTCCTCAGTGAGTGGTTTCTGTGGTAATATTGGTGTAGGGGCTTGTTCTGTTCAATGTCTTTGTCCACTCATATCCCTAGCACGGGAGTTTCTTGTGTGTCCTGATGACTTGGCCTTTTGCTAGTCCTCATCAGTTGATGGAGTCTTTGTACTAGATGGAGAAGTAGGATGAAGATCAGTATTGGCTGACAATTCAACCGTCGAGATGTCAATTTATGGTTTCCCCATTCCTTCTCCTTGTTCTCCTACATCCATGTCATTATTAGAGTTTTCATCATGAGGTTGTGTTTCCCCCAATGACTGTGTTTCCATTTGATTCAGAAATATAGTGTCGAGAGTTCTCCTAGCTTCCAGGCTACCTTCTTTGGGATTTGGGACCAAATCATCAGAGGCTGGAGCAGATGTCTCCCATGGTTCTTCATCCTGTGTGATTAGCACCGGGATTATGTGAGAAGGTTATGAGCCTTCCTCGTCATTGTATATGGTGATTAAATATATGAGGATGGTAGGCATACCTGTCCTACTTGATCCCTTTGCTTGCCTTCATTGAACCGTAGTTGTCACTGGTTATCCTGCCTGGACTGATATGAGGCTAGTGTTTTCTTGGGTGGCAATATCTTATGGTAGAACTGTTTTGAGCCATTATGTTTTGCCTCGTGGCTTGTATCAATCGAGGTAATTCTCAAGGGTCTTAACAAAGGGTTAAGTGGGGGATATTTCCTCAATCTATGCATAGCTCTCTCGACCTCTTCCAGTAACAATGTCCCCCTTTTCCATGCTTTTGTCGCTTCAGCTGCTCTGGTTTCTTCTCTTATCATGATAGTTTCTTGAGTTGTTTTCTCTATTGTCTCAACTTGTTCCTCCATAGTCATTGATTTAAACTTGGTCATACTAGGGTTATCCCTTCTATGGAGCACTTCCTCCCAATATTTGGCACCCTTAGTGAAGATCTCATCTTTGAAACTGTCATGAGCATATGGTCAACATGAGGATACATGTGTCGCGTGCTGGAGTACCAAGATTTTTGGATCATGCTTGTGAAAATGGCCTGGGGGGAACTGGAACTCAAGTTGAATAAAGCCTTCTTGTTTTGTCTACACATTGTCTTTAACCATATAAAACCCAATATGAAAACCATAAGGTGTGAAATCCCTCTTCTTATCCTTCACCGAAGAAAAGTTATAGCCTTGTAGGATGGTATAGTAACAAATTTCTCCCAATATCAAACTGTCTGGAACATGAGCAGGGAGTAGGTGTGGTGCACCAGTGGCCCCGAACACTCTGATGTAAGTACAAGTTTCTTTAAAATACCAGTGACCAACTTTGGATATCATATTTTTGGCTACCGCTGAAAGCCTCGGGCATTCTTTTCTAAATATAATGAAGTGTATTCTAGCTATAAACTCATCACATATCATGGCGTAAAACCTTTTGTACCTATTCTCCCACAAAATGCTAAAATAAATGTGCACAGGTAGATCAACAACATGCCAATTTAAATTCATACCTCTGAAAGCGTTTCTCACACAGATCACATCCAACAGGTAAGATGCCATGAAGAATATTGATGTTTCTCCTTCTTTTGGTGTCTGACCCTGTAGGATGTTGATACTCAACTTCTTTGAAAAAATGTCTCCCCAATTGAAACTGCTCCCGGAGATCGCTACAGTATATGATAAGGGCATCCATGCTTCTGAAAAATTCGAGCAATCGTTTTCTCCATACAATTGGAGGATCAAGGCCATTAAATACATATAAGGCTCTATGAGGTTTACCGTGTTGTACCATCCATTGTTCTTGTTTGTGAAATTTTTATCCCCTTTCCACCATGAGGCTAGTAACTATTTGGTGTCATGAAGTTTATAAAACCTAACAAAAAAATCTATATTCAGCCTCTCCTCTGGGTCTCTGAGTTTGTAATATTTATGCACCTCCACTAGGAGAAAAACACCAATACACTCACCCTCCTCATTGTTGACCCTTCACTTCACCATGTCTACATGGTCAATTATCCATCCTATGGTTTTGATGCAGTGCAGAATTGGGATCTGGCAAGCCACCCTATGCAGAGACGATCGCCTGATATTCGAGAAAACTTGGTCATCCAATACCCTAACGTCTGAGTTGTTGTGAGGTGTAAACTCTAGGTAATATTCATGATTGATTTTATTATAAAGGTCACCCCAATGTGGGAGCATTAATTTAGATCCAATGCTTGCCTATGTGTCCCCGAACGTTGGTGTCGATCCTTCGTCGATCTCAAGTTCTTTCATTTTTGGCATTCTTGGTGAGCGCTTGGTCGTTGGCTTTCATAGAGGCATTTTCCTGCACAAAATGTTATAATGAGCTGCAAGATAACTTTGACAAGAGTTATTCGATGCAATCGTAAATGAAAATGACAAAGACAATGCTTACCTCTTCCTTTCAAGAAATAACATGGGCTTACTAGTAATTGAAGTGATACAGTATGTTGTGCCTTCCTTGATGCTCTCTCTCTCTCCTTCGTCTGCTTGGGAGATCAGTGGTTTGTGAACAGAATACCATGCTTGGGAAAAAACCTTGTAAATTTAAAACATACCTACCTTGTCGTATCGAGTCTTAAATTTAGGAGTACAAATGCGAACTCTACAATCTATAACAAAATCCACACCATGCTAGGATTAAATGTAATGGAGGCTGGCAGCATAGAAGGGTGTTATTTCATAGTTCATCGGCAAATTCAATTTTTTGAATGTTGGTCAGCGAGTGATGTCGTGGCTTGACGTATCGGTTATGTGAAGTTATTTTTTGACTAACAATTGCAAATCTCGTCCTTCACTCAGCTAGAGATGTCCCATCAAGTTAGCTGGGAGTTTCGCATTTCAAAGGAACTAGTATGATCGGCATCGGGGAGATGTGTGATCAGAATTTCTCTCTTTCCTTGGTGGTCTTCAAGTCTCTCTTGGCATGTAATCACACTATGGAAGAGTAAATGGCTTAGATTAAGCAGGTTCTTTAAATAGATGGCGTGGATCAACCAGGATCTCTGATGTTGGTGGAGAAAGGTTTGATATAAACCCTATTGTTCAGTGTCCTAGCATTTTCCAGTAGTCAGTGAGTGCATCGGCATCAACAGTTTGTATTTGACATTGTTTCATTGGTGCTCTTAGGCCCGATGATGACCCAGACTATCTTACAATGTTGATGTGGAAGTAAAGATATGACATGATGACGTGGACATGCGGATGTAACATGGGGAATATCAAAATATGATGTGGGAGATAACCGATCAATACGGACCATCTACATGGCAAAACACACGATGGTTGATTTGACCTCCTCAGCGTGAAAAGTGTTTTTCGACATCAGTGACTTTCCTTAAACATATGTTTCTTACTACCGCTTCCTTTCTCCCTTTTCACTAATGTCGATGATGTATCGGAAAAAAAAAATGGTTTCACAAACCAGAATCGTCGATTGGGGCGCGACTCTTTTTATAAATCAAATTTTAAGTTGTGTGCACTTAGTATTTATGCCATGTTTACTTAGAGAAGAAAACAAAATATGTCAACAAACTTCAAACCAAACAAAAATGTGATCAATGATAAAACACAACAATAGAAAAATCCATCCATCCCAACAAAACTGACTCTATTCAGAAATGAAAAAGTGGTACCCAAAAAAAAAAATTGCAAAGTCTTTTAGGCTGTGTTGAGTACTCAACACAGTCATGAAATATTGGGACAAGCACAGAGCACAGCTTGCACACCTTGGTGAGAAGGTAATCAAATTGGATAGTCGAAAATAAGATAGGATCACTCAAATGTTGGCACAGTTGCAAGAGAAGTTGGTAGAGAAGGATGAGGGCTTGGTGAAGCTTCAAGAAACTATTAAAGAGAACTAGTAAGAAAGGTCACCATCCATTTCCACTGCCTAAACTAGTACCTTGACTTATACCATTTCAGTAACATCACCATCCATATGCTTTCCTCAAGAGAAACTTGGTGAATTTGAAAAGCATACCATGGGAATTGGCTCTAAACTTCTCAGGCAGATTAGATATTATGCCCAAGGGAAAGGAAATATAAGACAAGGCATCTTGATCCCCATTGTAGTTACACCAAGGGCCAAGCATGAAGGCATAGGATTTCATGACAGAAGTGAAAATTTCATCACCATGAAGACCATTTTTGTGAAGGAAAAAGACATGCTAGAGTTGACATGGTCATCAGGAGAAGGAGCAGAAGTGGTAAGTGAAGGTGGCATCTCACTACCACCTGAGACTTCTTATGGTGGATTGAAAGAGGGTAGAAAGAAGGAGAGCTAACAGACTCAGCCTACACCCACACTCAGAAGAAGAAACAAGTCAATTATCCAAGGTGCAAGAATAATACACCTCTCATTTGTCACATTGCAAGAGGAAAGGCCATAGTACTGTAAATTGTTGGTGCATGAAGGCATGCTCATTATGTTGAAATAAATTCCATTATGAGTTTTATTTTTGGGAGAAGCAAGCCACAATTTTGATTGTTTCCAAAGGCAGAATGACAAGAATACTTCTTTGATCCAGCAACAATCTCACATGCACATGGAGATGAGTATGACAAGCAATCCATACAAAAATTCCAAGAAATGTTTCCACCACTGCAATTTGAGTGGACATTGGGAAGCAAAGTGTTTGTGGCTTCATCTGGAGCTTCACCAAAGAAACTGCACAACCAAGAGAAGAGTGTGAAGAGTGAAGATAGAGGAATATGGGGAGTTTCCTACATATCTAATCTAAAGAGAAGAATATAGCCAAGGAGTTATAGCAGCAAAGGAAGTCAGTGACACCAAAAAGATGTATAGAAGGTTGATGT
>JZKD02S1846327.1:21428-32159 GCA_000966675.3 Picea glauca | reverse complement strand
CTGATTTTTGAGTAGGAAGTCATGGTACTTGGACAATTTGGATTTTCGGTGGGGAAATTTTTGTACATGGATTCTTCCATCTCAGAGACGAATTGGCTCTTAGATCTGTGTTGGATCCCCTCTTTATATTTATAGACCTCCTTCACCTCATTGGGTGTAGATCTCTACCAATTTAAAAACCCCACAGGCTCCCTCTCTAAGACTTTTTCTATTTCCAGAAATAAATTTCAAGCACTTAGCCCTTTTCCTTCGGCTCCCAAATGCATGTGACCATAAGTTGTGACTTGATGTTATCAAATAGGTTCTTATTCAGAACCTTAAGAGATTTGGGGCTCTGGAACTTCAATCTTCAGAATCTCTTACTACCTTATGCCTTCCTTCCTCTGAATGTCGAATCGGTGAATCCTTGCACAGTGTATCCTCGGGGCTTCGGGGCTCCACTGATTTGAAGCTTCAAACTTTGGGGCTTCTTACAACTTCCACATTGTTTTCCCCCAACGTCTGGATTGACAAACTCTCAAAGTCTCGTCAGCCTCCACTTACCAGTGTGCCACATGGTAGAGATATGGAGTGGACACGTGGCTCCATCAAATGGATGACATGTGTCACAACTCAATTGAGCACGAAGGGCCCTTGAAAACCATGAAAAATGATGGCACGTGGCATGTGTCTCATGTATCCATGTCACCCCAGGTGATGTTGGTATATTGCGTCACCTTCGTGACTTTGAAACTTTGGGCTTCGAAGGTTTATAACCCATTACTTAGCGATCCTGTCGAAATATTAATTGGGAAAGTATTAGGCTAGTGATCCTTTGTGGCTTCAGAGCTTTGGCGCTCCAGAGCTTTGGGCTTCAGAGAACTTCACAGCATCACTCAAAAATTCTCCCAGACATCGAACCAGCGAACTGGTACACATCATCCTTGATGACATCATTACGTTGTGCCACTCCGACATTCCAGAGATTTGGGCTTCAAAGGGTTCCATAACCTCTTCCCACCTTTCCTCCAAACGTCGAATCCCCAAACCACCAGAGCCTAGTCAGCAACCACGCATTAGAGGTGCTACATGGTAGAAAAAAAGAAGCGGACACATGGCCCCATCCGAGGGGTGCCATGTGTCAAATTCTAACTAGCATGAACAATCCTTGAAGCGTATGGAACATGGTGACACGTGGAAAACATCTAATGTATCCATGTCACCCCTCGTGACATCACCATTCCACGTCACAATCAATGCTCCAACACTTCGTAGCTCCGGGACTTCAGAGATTTCTTTAACACTACTCCATATTCCTCCCGAAATTTGAATTCCCGAACTGGTTACCTTGGAGCTTCAGGACTTCAGGAGACTTTTCCTTTCAACACTTAAAACTACCGAGCGTCAAACCGGTGAATACAGCGATCTTCCTCAATCAGATGTCAATAATTAATGTAGTGACATGTGGCCCCACTGACAGGAAACACATGTTAGGTCCCAAATGGTCAAAAGGGTCTGTCAAAGGTACCAAAACAAGTGACATGTGGCATACTTAGGGTAATTCCATGTCACCTTATGTGATGTCATCCTCCCACGTCATATCCATTGCTTCGGGACTTCGACACTTCGGGCTTCGGAAGGTCTCATTCCCGCACACCTTATAACTCCTAAATGTTGAAATTCTAAACAATAGCCTCCCAGAGCTTCGGGACTTCGAGGCTCTAGGACTTTGGAGGATCTTATATTTTCACACCCCAAAACTCATGAACTCTGAATTTTTGAACACTTCCACGTCACCCCCGGTGACGTCTTCATATCACGTCACTTCGGCTCTCCGGGACTTCACGGATCTCTTCCTTCCATGCAACCACAAGTCATTTATTATGGAGTATCAAATTACCGAAATCCTAGGCACTAGATAATCCACTAACACGTGTCTCTGTTAGCGGATGGTCCAGATCAGTTCCGTACTTCGGGACTTTGAGGCTCCAGGGCTTCGAAGCTCCAGGACTTTAGCAGTCTTCTCTACTTATCGTTTTAAAACAGTCGAAGGGGATAATTCTGAAGGACTTTGGTGCTTATCCTCCGCACACCTTCTCTGGATCCAATGGATGTGAGGGGTCTGTCCCTTCCTGAACTAGTCCAATGGCTCAAGTTTAATTTTCACGTTCCCAAACCCATGGTGACCGCGGACTCTTTTCTCTTCTGTTTTTCTTAAACTGCTATACCTCTTGAGCTTCAAAACATGGCCAAGGTATTCTCTTGGCAGTCAGGAATTCTTTTAACTTCGACTTTTATCCCTTTAGACAATAATTCCTCTAGACTTGCTTCTATAACCACTTAAACGACCCAATTCAGGCTCAGTGTCGAAAACTGGGCTCTGATACCAATTTGTAACAACCTCGGCCTTACATGTCGGGTCATTGCCTCTTGTTGTAAATACAAAACAAACCTATCAATCTATTGACGATACCAGATTGTAACGTACCCATCCATTCCAGGGTACGGCATGCTACCAAAAATCTGCGATGCTTTGTTAATCAACTGTCCATACCCAGTCATAGACCCGTTGGGCTATGGAACACATATCTCTTTGCGGAACATCATACATATATATGCTTAAACAGATAATATCCATTCTATATTGTTAAATGTGGAAATCAAAACAATCTGCTATAAACAGCTTATACAAGCAATAATATAACTTATCATGACATGTACAGAATACACAGCATAAAATAAACATAGAGATGGTACTTATATTTTTATGAAGAACCACTGACTGCGTACAATCCTTCCATGAACCTCCCATCCTTAGACCACGCTACTCCAGTCTATCATCAGTGGGTCACCCCTGAGTTGGGACTAAACTCCACCCAGGGAAAAGGGAATCCTAGGATAGGTTGAGACTACAGGAAGCTGCATAATGCAACATGATTGATTCCCTCCCAGGAGCCTACTTACTCCCACCTCTCACAGACTCTCATTCCCCACATGCTTGTCCCACCCTAGAAATATACACCTTCACTAACCAACAGTCCATCGGCTGCTCCACTTCCCATACAGGGCTTCAATAACAGGCTGGATCAGGAATTCTCAAATCTCTATAGTTGTTTTTGGACTCCCTCCAGGAGGAATCACTTCCCCAACAAACTCTCTCACCTAGAGAGAGTTTCTCACAGGCCTGAGAACCTGTCTCTTCTATCCAGCTCCAAGTCAAACAGTAATACAATAGTAAAATCGATAAGGCTTTGGTAATGACAGCAAGCCACACTAGTCCAGGAAAAACACAGGTAGCAACAACAAAAAACTAAGGGTGTAGTATGGTTTAGGCACAGTGCAATTATACTATGCTTCAAAGGAAAAATGGGTTAGCTTCACGGGTTTAAAGGTTTCAAATCTTCCATACATCAAACGATGGAGGAATTGGTTGATGCGTGCATGTTCTGTGTCTGAGTGCGTGTGTGAAGGAGAGCAGGGCCAACATGGTTAGCGAATGCATGAGGAGAGATGGGAAGAATGGTGAACGAACTGCCAACCAAAACATATTTTCCCACATAAATTTGCATGCGCCCAGGTTGACACGTGTCCCTTCTAGGAGCTCATTCCTCCCCACTTGGAGTTTGTTCCTCTCCCCAAAGGAACTTAGGATAGCAAGTTTTAATTCCCAAAACTTAGCATTTTAGGAAATACATTATAATATTCCCTTGGGTTAAGCCCTTAATCTTAGCCCCTTTTCCTAGCCTCATAGCCCCCTTTCCCTTTCCCTACCCAGTGGAGCTTAGTCCCCCATTTCTCTTTCTTCATGGTTGGTCTACACTAAACAATGAGATTTTATTAATGATATGGTATTTACATATACAAAATCAAGCTCCCTAGCCTTCAGAATCTAGGCTCTCCGACCTAATAAACACATAAGCCTCCTAGTTTATAAACACTTGGCTTGCTAGCCTATAAACATCATTACAATTCAGCAAGGGCTCAGCCTTGGGGTATTACACTTGGTGTCATGATGGTGGTTGTCAGCATTAGCAGAAAGGGAAAGTATTGGTCATATATCTTTGGTTTAAAGGTCATCATCATCGAGTGTTATGTCCCAAAAAGGTGTACAATTAATTTTGAAGTCACATCTGACTGTTTGGGAGTCATTTCATGTGTCAAACCAACCTACTACAAACTCTACTAAAAGTTCGCAACGAATCAAAAAATTACCTCATGCACTAAATCCCATATTCTCATGTTTTGAAAACATGGCAATTGGTAATTTCTTGTTTTCAGCGCCATTTCTTCAACCATCATTTTCAAAGGGTCGGTTTCAAAAGGAGGTTCTATCATTCTTTACCTTTATTTCCATTTGAAAAAGTGTGTTGCAGACTGGTTAATTCACTGCAAACTTTGGCACTGTGAACTCTCATGTAGCGGTTGAAGGTGGATTAGAGGCTTCAACAGACTATTGGTTTGGTTTTCTGCAACAAGAATTGATCTTTATATATACCAGGTACTATGATTGAATGTTCAAATTCCATGCCTGAAATCTTATTATCAAGCTAACCCTAGTTGTTGCAAACTTTATGTTTTCTGCAAACTGGTTTATACCATTGGTGTTGTGAACTTCTCTTTGCTTGGCTAGCTTTCACAATGTTATCTTTAACTTTTATGATGACACGGGATTTAAGTTTTCTTGTCAAAGGATCACTTGTAGCTATTTCTTGCAATCATAACCCCGTTGCTGCAAAATTCCTATGCGCTATGAATCCCTTGTTTTAACCAATTGATAAAACCCTAGTTGACTGTGTTTTCATTAAGATTTGAAAAACATATTTTCATTCAAGATCGTTTTTCTTTCCATATATTTGAAACTATAAACCCTTCTGATGAAAACCCTAGTATAAAATTTGTTGCTGCAAACTGAGAAATTGTGTTGCAAACTCTTTGTTTTAACATAGTTGCCCTGTTTTTGTCTATTTGAATTTTTATACAGTTTTGAGTTGTCAATTTTTCCTCCATATCCTAGCTTCAGCCTTATTTTAGTTTCTGCAGTATTGGCAAGCAAACCCTATTTTTGCATAATCAAGCAATAAACCCTATTTAGCAGTTTCCATCACATACTCTAGTAGAAAATGTTATCATAGGGTGGAATGTTTTGATTAATTTGTCATGGACACTCAGCAAGGGAAGCAGATTCATAAAGGAGGGGATATTGTCAGGGTTGATCCCTATGACCTGCAACTAATCAACTCAGATCCATTTTTAAGAGAGGCATTTCAAAGAGTGGGTTGTCTAGCTTTTTGTGAGAAGATGCAGAAAGGACACCCTGAGGTTGAGCAGGCATTAAAAAAGGTTTTAAGGCTTCTTGCACCTTTTTTGGCATTAGTTGCTATGTTCACAAAGTAAAATGACATCTGTAGGAAAATTCACAGCGCATCCTGCTGAAAGCACTGCGAACTGCTAAAAATGAAACAATTTGCAACAAATTAGTAAGCAACAAAATCGTATTTTCATCATATGTTTTAAAATATGAACTAAGTTTTTCTAAAACAATTTGTGGAGAAGAATGATAATGTCATTGACTTGCTGACCAAAAATCAAACTGACCCATTTCGTCGCTGGGGAGAAAAGTCGAAAACATCACCTACAGGACAGTTTGTAGTGAATCCTATAGATGTGCTGCGAACTCTAACAGTTTGATAAATGTGAGTTGTAGGAGAGTTGTCACCTATCTGAGGAGGTTTGAATGGTTCCATAGGAAGCATTTAGACATCAAGGGACACTTGTACCTGACATCCAACTCCACTAGATCTCCAAACATGAGTTGGTTGTAGTTGCATTTATCATCACCAACAGCTTCCTAGAATCTAGCAGTTTGTTAAATTTATGTTTGTTTGTCTATTGCCACATCTCTCCAAGGCACAAAATCCTATGCTAGAGATAGGTAATGAGTCATAGAGGAATTTTTGATGTCATTTTTTATTTAATATGTAATATAACTTCATAGAGGGGTTGGAATGGTTGTATGTGAAGTTTTATCTTTTGGCTGGAGATTGTAAAAATTTTCCACACTATATATGTACAGACTTAAGACTCTTGAGTAATTGAATATCAATTCCTTTTCTACTCTTTCATGCTATTATTCTTGTCTTTCTTTGGTATTATCTACTGATAAAGGATTTATCTTTAGCACTTTTGTTCATGATATGCAGTGACTGATTTACTTTAAATTTGTTAATGCAATTATTGTCAAAGCATATTTTCTTTTTGCCCACGAGGTTCCTTATTAGTAAGAATTCCATTGTATGTGTGCCAAAGTGCCTGATGTAACCTGGTGCATATACCTCACATTTTTCTTCTCACTCTTCCATCTTTCCATTCATATTTAAAAAAAAAAATCTAAGATTGCTCAAGCCTTGCTTGCTAGAGTATGTTGTGTGGAGATTTTGTGTTGATATCTTGATTGTGTTTCTCATCCATTCGCTACACCTAAAACTTAAACTCTTATCTTTTACAAATTATAAATCTGATGGGCATTAAGCTCACACCTATAGCAGTCTAGGTGAGACTTCTAATGCTAACACTTTTTTTAGAAGTGACACCCTCCATGAATCCTTTCATAATCTGATCCATTATATCGATCCCTCTTTGCATAGAAAATTGTGGCTAGATGATCCATGAGGATCCAAAATGCTCAAAAATGATCCAGGAGGATCTAAAATGCTCAAAATTCAATATTCTTGTATGCTCTTGAAAATGAATTCATTGTGTAGATTTGAGTGATAGATTTCCAACAGCGCAAAAATCGCCTCAAACAGAGTTCGTATGAAGAAGTTATGGTTGGTTAAAGTTTGGTCAAACCAGGTCAAAAGTCAAAGCAGGGGTGCCACGTGGTGGGCCCACGAGCTACCATGTAGCCTATCCATACAGGTCGTATAATTGACAAATGATTCCATGCTAACGTCAACATGGTGATGTGGCAGCACGACAGGCTGTCACATGTCACCTGGAAATGGCATTTTTGGGGGTCCATGTGAAGTAATAAAAAAAGTTCCATGTGTCATCTGTATGGATGACATCACATCCATAAGATGACATGGAAGGTGCAGGTGGCAGGTGACTGGATAATGAGGTAGCAGATAGGTGGACCAGTGAAAGCATGACACGTGGATCAATCAGAGAGTTCCACGTGGCACTCTTTGATTGGCCAATAATGCCTAAGGGAGAATCAAAATTTGTTGGAGGTCAAATGGAATAGAACTCGTGATCTATGGATGAATATTTGAATATTCATTCCAAATAATATTCCTTAGTCTTAACCACAAGCCTTCTACCAATAAGCCATGCATTTTAGTTGTTATAATTAACATTAAATATTATATTTATATTAAAACCAAGTTTGCCCAAGATTTCAGTTGGTGGTTTAGACGACCTAGGCTTATTAAAGAGAGGGCATGCATAGAATGTTGTTCCAAGTTCATAATTTTTCCTCGTTTTGCATGCAAGAGATGTCCCTCTTTTGGGTTTGTCTCATTTTGCGTGTCAAATTTCTTTAAGGGAAGTATAGGGTGTTTATACTCATTTTTCTCATAATTTCGAGAGGAATCTAATGGTGATGTATATTTTATGTAAAAATGCTATGTATGAACATTCTTAGTCCAATTTGTCATGTATGAGACCCATATTCTCATTATGCGTGCAAAAAGGGATCTTTAAGCATCAGTTCATAATATAGTCAAGTTTATACTCATTTTTCTCATAATTTCATGAGGAATTTAATAATGATGTTTGTTTTGGGGATTGAGTAGCATAATTGAAGAGTGACATCAAAATTTCCATTGTAAGCCCATTTATTTTAATTTTTTTCATTTTGAGAATTAATAAGAGCGGTCCATTTCTCTCCATTTTGGCACTTATTATTTCTGCAAATTATATTCATCAGTTAATGAAGTTTTATGGATAAATAAGTGTTTTCACGTGTTATTTGCAAATAGTGAAGTCGATCTTCAATTTTCTTAATCTGATCGAATGTTTATGTGTATTTATGAACTAATTAACATCTAAATATTTTTGGGCTGAATTGGTATCAGAGTTTGTTGATATTTCAAATCAAGTTGATATCAGAACTCGTTTAGTATTTTCATATCACTATACCCTCTAATATTCTTATACACCATACCCACTTGCTTATGACCTCTACAAATTGATTTAGATGCCCTTGCTTGGGTGTAATGATATTTACATCCAATAGCTATGATAGAAATATAAAATATGTTTGTGAGTTTTTGTTCTCACAAATATATGAACATTCCTTAAGTTAGATCCCACTAGACACATTTAAGTGACTAAGATTATAATGATATGCATACTTGTACCGCTAGAATGGTTATTTCTCACGCATATGCCCTTAAAAGAACCTAACATTGATTTACAACCCAAATGATTAAAAAGGGGTTATAATTAGCATTACTATGTTAAAAAAATTATAATAAGATAGGTTTGTGATTTGAATCTTGGCAAAGTCAGATTCAAACACAATTAAATGCATTATGGTGATTAGAGTTATTTGATTCTTTGCACTTGATTTCATCGACTAATTACATTGAGATATAGTTTGTGTATGTTTTTCATGTTTGATACAAACAAAATTTGCATACAATAATTTTATAAATAAGTCAATGAAACATTGACCATTTTAAATGTACGAACAAAATCTAAATGAAAATGTGAATATAGTTGACTTATAATATAGATGAAAAGAAATTGCATTGTTAAAACATTCTCAAAATAAATAAGAGAAATGCATACATAGGTATAAATGAGCCCCATGGGATAGCACAATTGGTGAGACGTGCACATACTCTCTCGGTACCAGGGGGAATCACGATTTCAAGCCTTGTGTCCCTGGGGTTGCATTTTATCACCCTTACCATCCACAAACATGGGGAAGTATTGGTGAGTTTCTCGTGCCATTTCTCTGGTGAAAAAACAAGGTATAAATCATATTAAAACAAAAAAGCATATAAAAAACATTTATATATATGGACCAAGGTATTTTGAGGTTGGAAATGGAACCATGGTACATATATGAAAGGAGTGTTATCTCATATCATGAACATATAATAAATTGAATATAATTTTTGGGGGGGCTTATTTGAGATTAAAAAGACATTTCGAGAGAATACATAAATGGTAGAGTTGCATAAAGAATTTAGAATATCATATGTAAGGTTTATTAGTCCCTGATGAAGGTGTAGAGGGGCTATAGTGATCAATAATTTTGACTTCATATTAATATGTCCTTTGACTATAAATTTTCACATCATTTGTATTGTTCGAACTATAGAAGTAATAACATTATTTTTTATATAATAAAAAAAACCTTATATGTCATCATCTCATTGGAGAATATATTGGAGGTCTTATTGCTAGCTTTGTTGTTCCCAATGTTGTAAATGTTTCTATATCCAAATTTTTGAGCTTAGACGCTCTTTTTTAATTTTTATTACATTTTTACTGAAATGTTTACATACCGAACGTTCTGAGCATCGACATTATTTTTTAATGTTTTTATTATTTCTATTTGTATTGAAATGTTTACATATCGAAGGTTTAGAGCATCAACACTTTTTTTGAGGTACTTGAATAGGCTTGACAGCTTAAATGTTTACATAGCACGAGGTCCTTAAACAAGCCTGACAACTTAAATGTTTTCATACCGCGAGGCCCTTAAACAGCCTGATAGCCTTAAATGTTTACCTAAATAGGATTCTCACGTTACATTTTTCCATACAATGTTGCAATGAATTTGGACAATATTGTTGTCCACCGCCAGTTGCATAGCCATTGTATGTTTCATACTTCTTCTATGCCTGGAATGCAATTTCGTCATCGTTGAAGATACAAACTTTGTTTACTGGTTCGGTGGGTGCTTCTTGTTCGTTGGTTTGTCGGTTGTTGCTTGTTGTTGTTTGGTTCAACTTTGCAAGGTTGAGGACATGCACCTGCGGTTGGACCTGTTGGTGCTTGTTTCTTGTTTTTGTTTACTTCAACTTTGCAGGGTTGGGGTCCCGCATCTACAGTTGGAGATATTTTTTTTACTTTGGGGGGTCCAAGTCCTGCACCCATAATTCAACCTGAGCTTATGTCGTTCATCGTTGCGGAGTAAGTTTTGATGCCATAATTTCATTTCTAATTGTTCTTTATTGTTTATTGTTTGCAATTTGCAAGTAAGAATGTTTGATTATTTCTATTGGCATGCTCGTCATATGTTTCGGGTTCCTTCTATGCTTGGGATGAAATTTGGTAATCATTGGAGATACATATGTTGTTTACTAGTCCAGTGGTTGTTGCTTGTTCGTTGGTTTGTTGGTTCGTCGGTTGTTGCTTATTGTTGTTTGGTTCAAGTTTGCAATTTTGAGGTCCTACGACTGCAGTTGGGAATGTTCGTGCTTCCTCACTGGTTTGTTGCTTGCTATTTTATTTTGTTTGCTTCGGATTTGCAAGGTTGGGGTCCTACGCCGACAGTTGGAGCTAGTTTTTTTTTGCACTTTGTGGTGTTCAGGTCCTGCACCCGCAAGTGGATTTACGGTTCTGTCATTTGTCGTGTCTGGCGAAATCGAGATCTGACGCCTATCCCGTGCCCGCCTATCCTGCTCTTAAATTTTGCTCCAATTTTTTTTCCTAGCTCTGAACCATACCTACATGCCTTTGCAAAATGTTCTTGTAGAAGAAAAGGATATTGAGATGGTGCTAGCAATAGTG
>JZKD02S1846327.1:0-10182 GCA_000966675.3 Picea glauca | reverse complement strand
TTTACTGCATCGTAGACAATCAATTGTACGATCATTTATGAAAGCAGAGGTAGAAGCATGAGAGTTGCATTTGGCACATACAGGCTTGAAGGGGGTCGAGTATGCATTTGCTGCAACCAAAACACCCTCAACCTGGGCATGTGAGCATAACAGTTAATATATTGAATAATATAATATACAACTGCACAACAAAAAAAAAGCTGCAGAAAATTGGTGAAGGCAATTTGTATGAGCAAAGTGAGGATGAAATTGTAAATGTATACGCACAACAGTTGTACATCTAGTTAGTTTCTTGAGATCCTGTACTATGTCTGTTCACAACTCTGTTACAAATGTTTCTTGGGTTGTGTGAAAGATCCTTTCTTTAACATCTCTTTTCTTTGTTATATTTTTGAAGAGCATAAGTGGAAATTTCCATTTATGCAATTGTTGTTCCATTGAGGAAAACAAATTTGAATAGGTTTTGAAGAATTGCGGCTGAAACATGGAACCGTGTAATAGTTGTGTAACATAACTGAGATACATGGACATGTGAAAGTAAAGGACAAAAATGGATATGGAGAACGATACCATTTCCTTGTCGTTGTATGACTCTCCATATTTTATATGGAGAATGTGTTGCGAGACAAGTTTTCTTGCGAGTGTGACAACTACACCAATGGTTCCAATTGGGTAAGTGTCATGCTCAGTGCAAGTTGTCCGATTTTTGTGTCTGGGACGAAATGATATTCTGAACAAATTGCAGGATTTTTTTCTACAATACTTGTTTCGTTGAGTGATATAATCCGATCACAATCACCACGGTCATATACTGTTTTGGGCAATATAATAAAATTTTTAATGGATATCCCATTGCCTGGCAATATTGTTTCTGCATGTTTCTGGACAAGTTGTGTGGGAATAGTCAGTGTGACTGTCATCAGGGCTTTGTTGTCTGACATGTCAACACACATAATGGATCTAGTTTTGTTTTCCTTGTCCAAGTAGGTGCTATAGACGACCATTATGTCCCCGATGAGCACTTGTCTAGTTCGGCGGCTGTTCAAACCCTCTATTGATAGTATTTTGGGTGTTATAAGTTTAGACCTGGTGACATTTTTTGAATAGGAAAAGTAATGTGAATGGTAGTCTGCATTATTTTATTGTTTTCTTTTTTCCTGGCATAAATGTACAAGTAGACGCACAACTTGGATGAAGTATGGAGCCAGAGTTTTGCAACCAAAAATCTTAGTCTACGGAACTTGCACTATGTTTGGCGTCTCACTTGCACTCGTTGATACTTCTTGTGAATTGCAAAGTATGTGTTGCATATGAAATCAACATATTTATCATGGCATAGATGAATAAATAGTTGAGGGTATTTTTTTGGTAAACATATGAGGAACACAATGTATGAATCTTTACCTTTGGCCTTGTCAGTTTGTTGATGTTTGCGATGATTGATTTCTCATGGCCATGTCACTAGTCCAAATTTTTCTGATGCAAGCATGTGTAGATGAACATAAAAAAAAAAAAAAAAGAATATGCATTGTATATTGTCCATAATTTTTCTGAACGTCACATACAGGGTCGAAGGAGATGGAATACGAAATAGGGTGTCAAGGGATACTCAGGAAACATGAGGATCCGATGGTCAAATTGTATGCCTCAGATTTTTTGAATGAAAAAATGTGTAACATGGAATAGGGCATGATGGGGGGGTATGGTGGCCAATCTGTATATTGTGGAACCTCCGAAGCTAGTTTCTCAATCTTGAACTCACCAGCCTGGGAACTCGCGATAAAAAAAGTGGCTAAATATGGAATGAGGAAACTGTCAGTCAAAGTCGTGATATAGAAGCATGAGTATAAATATAAACCTGTGAGTCCTCCAACCCACACACCTAGACATTTTCAGAAAGATGACTAAGAAAAGCAACCAGCAAGCCAAAGTAGAGGAGAAAAACAAAGGGGAATTCGGTTAAGTATAGAAGAGGGAAAAAAAGGGATAATAGAAAGTGGGAAAATTAGAAATGGGGAGGGAAATTTTTGGAAGCGGGAAGTCTCAACAAAGGCCCATTGTTGCCAAATCATCATTTTCTAGTTCAATATTATATGCACCCACCCATTTTGTGTTTTTGATTTACTAGCATAGTTGGTATACCTTTTCGAACATTCTACTTCAGCCCCCTCTGCTGTGGCATATAAGAATTCATGTTCCTATCTAACTAATCTATTTCTTTCAATGTTGCAACGCCGAAAATATAGTGGACATGAAGGTAAGTTAGTATGCAGAAAGACATGTAAAAAAAAGAAATACAATTCTATTTATTTCAATGTAGCAACAAAGAGAATACAATCCACATGAGGATAAGTTACTATGTAGAACGATATGTAGTATCTACATACAGTAAATTAGGTGCAAAGCAGTAGAACAAGTATAACAAATATACATACAATAAATGAAATACTAAACAATGGAATATGAAATAAGAGTAGAAGCATGCACCTTTGTATCCCCTCTTCTACATTTGCAACAAAGTGTCCATCGTCTTCTCTAGTTATTCTGTTTGTTTAAATGTAGCGATGTAGAAAAATACAATGGACATGAAGGTAAGTTGGTATGTAGGAAGACATGTAAAAAAATAATCAGAGTTCGATTTATTTTAATGTAGTGGCACAGAGAATACAAAGGACATGAAGATAAGTTATTATGTAGGAAGATACACAATATCTACATACAATAAATTAGGTGAACACATATACAGACAATAAATGAAATANCAGACAAAATAGAATGAACATGAATGGAAGCTGGTATGCAGGAGACAACAATTAATATGTACATACAATAAATGAGAATCAAAGGAATAGAATAAAAGATAGTTAGAAACATGAAACTTTTCTTTTCTTGATCCATGGTTGTAGTTATATAGAGTTTTTCCTACCCAAAATATATTACAAGCCATAAAATATTAAGAAATTGCATGGCCATAGCTGAATGATTTTGGTTTTGTGCAACAAAGTATCCAAATATGCTTTGAGACATGGAAATATAATTTTGCAATATCTTTGATGTACATCTCATATTTCAAGTACAAGACAAATTGTATCGTGGTCAGACCAGTCTATGTACATGATAAAGAGGTTGTATTTTGATATGGGCACATTTCACCATATATGGTTAATAAGTGCATTTTCACATGTTTTATCTTAACAAAAAGACAACGGACATTGTAATTGCACATGTAGTTGTCCAATTATTTTTTATGCCACTATTTTGTATCATGTMAACWYTGAAGTATCCTAGAATGATAATGGTTTCGTCCAAATGTAAATGGTGTGATKCATTTGAGAACACATTTATTATGSTAGCAATGTTGCACACCAAGYGACATAGAAACTGAATATTGCAATTTGCAATCCACAGAACAMCACTATTGCTAGCACCATCTCAATATCCTTTTCTTCTACAAGAACATTTTGCAAAGGCATGTAGGTATGGTTCAGAGCTAGGAAAAAAAATTGGAGCAAAATTTAAGAGCAGGATAGGCGGGCACGGGATAGGCGTCAGATCTCGATTTCGCCAGACACGACAAATGACAGAACCGTAAATCCACTTGCGGGTGCAGGACCTGAACACCACAAAGTGCAAAAAAAAACTAGCTCCAACTGTCGGCGTAGGACCCCAACCTTGCAAATCCGAAGCAAACAAAATAAAATAGCAAGCAACAAACCAGTGAGGAAGCACGAACATTCCCAACTGCAGTCGTAGGACCTCAAAATTGCAAACTTGAACCAAACAACAATAAGCAACAACCGACGAACCAACAAACCAACGAACAAGCAACAACCACTGGACTAGTAAACAACATATGTATCTCCAATGATTACCAAATTTCATCCCAAGCATAGAAGGAACCCGAAACATATGACGAGCATGCCAATAGAAATAATCAAACATTCTTACTTGCAAATTGCAAACAATAAACAATAAAGAACAATTAGAAATGAAATTATGGCATCAAAACTTACTCCGCAACGATGAACGACATAAGCTCAGGTTGAATTATGGGTGCAGGACTTGGACCCCCCAAAGTAAAAAAAATATCTCCAACTGTAGATGCGGGACCCCAACCCTGCAAAGTTGAAGTAAACAAAAACAAGAAACAAGCACCAACAGGTCCAACCGCAGGTGCATGTCCTCAACCTTGCAAAGTTGAACCAAACAACAACAAGCAACAACCGACAAACCAACGAACAAGAAGCACCCACCGAACCAGTAAACAAAGTTTGTATCTTCAACGATGACGAAATTGCATTCCAGGCATAGAAGAAGTATGAAACATACAATGGCTATGCAACTGGCGGTGGACAACAATATTGTCCAAATTCATTGCAACATTGTATGGAAAAATGTAACGTGAGAATCCTATTTAGGTAAACATTTAAGGCTATCAGGCTGTTTAAGGGCCTCGCGGTATGAAAACATTTAAGTTGTCAGGCTTGTTTAAGGACCTCGTGCTATGTAAACATTTAAGCTGTCAAGCCTATTCAAGTACCTCAAAAAAAGTGTTGATGCTCTAAACCTTCGATATGTAAACATTTCAATACAAATAGAAATAATAAAAACATTAAAAAATAATGTCGATGCTCAGAACGTTCGGTATGTAAACATTTCAGTAAAAATGTAATAAAAATTAAAAAAGAGCGTCTAAGCTCAAAAATTTGGATATAGAAACATTTACAACATTGGGAACAACAAAGCTAGCAATAAGACCTCCAATATATTCTCCAATGAGATGATGACATATAAGGTTTTTTTTATTATATAAAAAATAATGTTATTACTTCTATAGTTCGAACAATACAAATGATGTGAAAATTTATAGTCAAAGGACATATTAATATGAAGTCAAAATTATTGATCACTATAGCCCCTCTACACCTTCATCAGGGACTAATAAACCTTACATATGATATTCTAAATTCTTTATGCAACTCTACCATTTATGTATTCTCTCGAAATGTCTTTTTAATCTCAAATAAGCCCCCCCAAAAATTATATTCAATTTATTATATGTTCATGATATGAGATAACACTCCTTTCATATATGTACCATGGTTCCATTTCCAACCTCAAAATACCTTGGTCCATATATATAAATGTTTTTTATATGCTTTTTTGTTTTAATATGATTTATACCTTGTTTTTTCACCAGAGAAATGGCACGAGAAACTCACCAATACTTCCCCATGTTTGTGGATGGTAAGGGTGATAAAATGCAACCCCAGGGACACAAGGCTTGAAATCGTGATTCCCCCTGGTACCGAGAGAGTATGTGCACGTCTCACCAATTGTGCTATCCCATGGGGCTCATTTATACCTATGTATGCATTTCTCTTATTTATTTTGAGAATGTTTTAACAATGCAATTTCTTTTCATCTATATTATAAGTCAACTATATTCACATTTTCATTTAGATTTTGTTCGTACATTTAAAATGGTCAATGTTTCATTGACTTATTTATAAAATTATTGTATGCAAATTTTGTTTGTATCAAACATGAAAAACATACACAAACTATATCTCAATGTAATTAGTCGATGAAATCAAGTGCAAAGAATCAAATAACTCTAATCACCATAATGCATTTAATTGTGTTTGAATCTGACTTTGCCAAGATTCAAATCACAAACCTATCTTATTATAATTTTTTTAACATAGTAATGCTAATTATAACCCCTTTTTAATCATTTGGGTTGTAAATCAATGTTAGGTTCTTTTAAGGGCATATGCGTGAGAAATAACCATTCTAGCGGTACAAGTATGCATATCATTATAATCTTAGTCACTTAAATGTGTCTAGTGGGATCTAACTTAAGGAATGTTCATATATTTGTGAGAACAAAAACTCACAAACATATTTTATATTTCTATCATAGCTATTGGATGTAAATATCATTACACCCAAGCAAGGGCATCTAAATCAATTTGTAGAGGTCATAAGCAAGTGGGTATGGTGTATAAGAATATTAGAGGGTATAGTGATATGAAAATACTAAACGAGTTCTGATATCAACTTGATTTGAAATATCAACAAACTCTGATACCAATTCAGCCCAAAAATATTTAGATGTTAATTAGTTCATAAATACACATAAACATTCGATCAGATTAAGAAAATTGAAGATCGACTTCACTATTTGCAAATAACACGTGAAAACACTTATTTATCCATAAAACTTCATTAACTGATGAATATAATTTGCAGAAATAATAAGTGCCAAAATGGAGAGAAATGGACCGCTCTTATTAATTCTCAAAATGAAAAAAATTAAAATAAATGGGCTTACAATGGAAATTTTGATGTCACTCTTCAATTATGCTACTCAATCCCCAAAACAAACATCATTATTAAATTCCTCATGAAATTATGAGAAAAATGAGTATAAACTTGACTATATTATGAACTGATGCTTAAAGACCCCCTTTTTGCACGCATAATGAGAATATGGGTCTCATACATGACAAATTGGACTAAGAATTTTCATACATAGAATTTTTACATAAAATATACATCACCATTAGATTCCTCTCGAAATTATGAGAAAAATGAGTATAAACACCCTATACTTCCCTTAAAGAAATTTGACATGCAAAATGAGACAAACCCAAAAGAGGGACACCTCTTGCATGCAAAACGAGGAAAAATTCTGAACTTGGAACAACATTCTATGCATGCCCTCTCTTTAATAAGCCTAGGTCGTCTAAACCACCAACTGAAATCTTGGGCAAAATTGGTTTTAATATAAATATAATATTTAATGTTAGTTATAACAACTAAAATGCATGGCTTATTGGTAGAAGGCTTGTGGTTAAGACTAAGGAATATTATTTGGAATGAATATTCAAATATTCATCCATAGATCACAAGTTCTATTCCATTCGACCTCCAACAAATTTTGTTTCTCCCTTAGGCATTATTGGCCAATCAAAGAGTGCCACGTGGAACTCTCTGATTGATCCACGTGTCATGCTTTCATTGGTCCACCTATCTGCTACCTCATTATCTAGTCACCTACCACCTGCACCTTCCATGTCATCTTATGGATGTGATGTCATCCATATGAATGACACATGGAACTTTTTTTATTACTTCACATGGACCCCCAAAAATGCCATTTCCAGGTGACATGTGACAGCCTGTCGTGCTGCCACATCACCATGTTGATGTCAGCATGGAATCATTTGTCAATTATACGACCTGTATGGATAGGCTACATGGTAGCTCATGGGCCCACCACGTGGCACCCCTGCTTTGACTTTTGACTTGGTTTGACCAAACTTTAACCAACCATAACTTCTTCATATGAACTCTGTTTGAGGTGATTTTTGCGCTGTTGGAAATCTATCACTCAGCTCTACATAATGAATTCATTTTCAAGAGCATACAAGAATATTGAATTTTGAGCATTTTAGATCCTCCTGGATCATTTTTGAGCATTCTGGAGCCTCATGGATCATCTAGCCACAATTTTCTATGCAAAGAGGGATCGATATAATGGATCATATTATGAAAGGATTCATGGAGGGTGTCACTTCTAAAAAAAGTGTTAGCATTAGAAGTCTCACCTAGACTACTATAGGTGTGAGCTTAGTGCCCATCAGATTTATAATTTGTAAAAGATAAGAGTTTAAGTTTTAGGTGTAGCGAATGGATGAGAAACACAGTCAAGATATCAACACAAAATCTCCACACAACATACTCTAGCAAGCAAGGCTTGAGCAATCTTAGATTTTTTTTTTTGAATATCAATGGAAAGATGGAAGAGTGAGAAGAAAAATGTGAGGTATATGCACCAGGTTACATCAGGCACTTTGGCACACATACAATGGAATTCTTACTAACAAGGAACCTCTTGGTCAACAAGAAAATATGCTTTGACAATACTTGCATTAACAAATTTACAGTAAATCAGTCACTGCATATCATGAACACAAGTGCTAAAGATAAATCCTTTATCAGTAGATAATACCAAAGCAAGACAAGAATAATAGCATGAAAGAGTAGAAAAGGAATTGATATTCAATTACTCAAGAGTCTTAAGTCTCTACATATATAGTGTGGAAATTTTTTACAATCTCCAACCAAAAGATAAAACTTCACATACAACCATTCCAACCCCTCTATGAAGTTATATTACATATTAAATAACAAATGACATCAAAAATTCCTCTATGATTCGTTACCTATCTCTAGCATAGGATTTTGTGCCTTGGAGAGATGTGGCAATAGACAAACAAACATAAATTTAACAAACTGCTAGATTTTAGGAAGCTGTTGGTGATGATAAATGCAACTACAACCAACTCATGTTTGGAGATCTAGTGGAGTTGGATGTCAGGTACAAGTGTCCCTTGATGTCTAAATGCTTCCTAGGGAACCATTCAAACCTCCTCAGATAGGTGGCAACTCTCCCGCAACTCACATTTATCAAACTGTTAGAGTTCGTAGCGCATCTATAGGATTCACTACAAACTGTCCCGTAGGTGATGTTTTCGACTTTTCTCCCCAGCGACGAAATGGGTCAGTTTGATTTTTGGTCAGCAAGTCAATGACATTATGATTCTTCTCCACAAATTGTTTTAGAAAAACTTAGTTCATATTTTAAAATATATGATGAAAATACGATTTTTTTGCTTACTAATTTGTTGCAAACTGTTTCATTTTTAGCAGTTCGCAGTTCTTTCAGCAGGATGCGCTGCGAATTTTCCTACAGATGTCATTTTACTTTGTGAACATAGCAACTAATGCCAAAAAAGGTGCAAGAAGCCTTAAAACCTTTTTTAATTCCTGCTCAACCTCAGGGTGTCCTTTCTGCATCTTCTCACAAAAAGCTAGACAACCCACTCTTTGAAATGCCTCTCTTAAAAATGGATCTGAGTTGATTAGTTGCAAGTCATAGGGATCAACCCTGAAAATATCCCCTCCTTTATGAATCTTCTTCCCTTGCTGAGTGTCCATGACAAATTAATCAAAACATTCCACCCTCTGATAACATTTTCTACCAGAGTATGTGATGGAAACTGCTAAATAGGGTTTATTGCTTGATTATGCAAAAATAGGGTTTGCTTGCCAATACTGCAGAAACTGAAATAAGGCTGAAGCTAGGAGATGGAGGAAAAATTGACAACTCAAAACTGTATAAAAATTCAAATAGACAAAAACGGGGCAACTATGTTAAAACAAAGAGTTTGCAACACAATTTCTCAGTTTGCAGCAACAAATTTTATACTAGGGTTTTCATCATAAGGGTTTATAGTTTCAAATATATGGAAAGAAAAACGATCTTGAATGAAAATATGTTTTTCAAATCTTAATGAAAACATAGTCAACTAGGGTTTTATCAATTGGTTAAAACAAGGGATTCATAGCGCATAGGAATTTTGCAGCAATGGGGTTATGATTGCAAGAAATAGCTGCAAGTGATCCTTTGACAAGAAAACTTAAATCTTGTGTCATAATAAAAGTTAAAGATAACATTGTGAAAGCTAGCCAAGCAAAGAGAAGTTCGCAACACCAATGGTATAAACCAGTTTGCAGAAAACATAAAGTTTGCAACAACTAGGGTTAGCTTGATAATAAGATTTCAGGCATGGAATTTGAACATTCAATCATAGTACCTGGTATATATAAAGATCAATTCTTGTTGCAGAAAACCAAACCAATAGTCTGTTGAAGCCTCTAATCCACCTTCAACCGCTACATGAGAGTTCACAGTGCCAAAGTTTGCAGTGAATTAACCAGTCTGCAACACACTTTTTCAAATGGAAATAAAGGTAAAGAATGATAGAACCTCCTTTTGAAACCGACCCTTTGAAAATGATGGTTGAAGAAATGGCGCTGAAAACAAGAAATTACCAATTGCCATGTTTTCAAAACATGAGAATATGGGATTTAGTGCATGAGGTAATTTTTTGATTCGTTGCGAACTTTTAGTAGAGTTTGTAGTAGGTTGGTTTGACACATGAAATGACTCCCAAACAGTCAGATGTGACTTCAAAATTAATTGTACACCTTTTTGGGACATAACACTCGATGATGATGACCTTTAAACCAAAGATATATGACCAATACTTTCCCTTTCTGCTAATGCTGACAACCACCATCATGACACCAAGTGTAATACCCCAAGGC
>JZKD02S1846316.1:47919-75390 GCA_000966675.3 Picea glauca | reverse complement strand
TATATAAATGAGATATAAAAGAATTCTTCATAGAACCTAAAGTGATTTCCCTCTATTTGAGTGATAGATTCATTTTCAAGATTTCCAACTATATCATCTCACAAAACACCATATATGAAATTCTTATATTAATCATAGAAAATATCACAAGACATTATTGTATAGAATCATATATGCATTATTATGAGTAGGAATAAGCATAAGTGTAGTATGGAGGTAGTTGTTTAAACTCCCAAACATTAATTTAACTTAAAATGTCAACCTACAAGGAGTCAAACACCTTATACAAGAAAAGAGAGCGTAATGGGTGAAGAAATAGAATAAACAAGTTCATTTTTTCTGGGCTAAGAAATGTAGGACATGTGTTTCCCATAAAAAGGAACCGAACCTGAGTACCTTTCGTAAATGAGAATTTTAATTCTGAATGAAGTGGCGGTGCACTCCTTCTCCTTACTTGTAAGACATATTCTCAATATATATAAGAGAAAATACTACTTTAAACTTGGAATAAACATCAATGAGGATGGGCGAGATTTAAAAATAATGAAATGTTGTAGAAACCACTTATCAATTGTGGGATTGAATCGACCACTTCTACCAAAAGAAGACACCATCAATGATAGTCGCACAGTAAACTTTCCTCTCTCTTTACGGATGCAACTATTTCCTTGAGTTGTTAAAGCGCTCGGGCATGGTAACCAAACTTCTGTAGGAGGCGTCGAGTGCGAAGGAAGAGGGCGACTTAGAACAACAGATGGGTTTCCTCGCACATTCATAAGAGACTAATCATTATTTTTTAATCCACTTACATTATAATTAGTAAATTATTGTAGAAAGGAAAAAAAATAAAACAAAGACAGAGTCTATGTCTAAAAAGAATGGTAATGATGAAGAAATAAATGGAATATACAGAAAGACTTTTCCATTGCTACAGAAAGCGTGGTAACATATAGGAAATTCAAAATAAAACTTAACATAGTTTTGTTTAAAAAACAAATCCCTCATCAAATTTTATTTTCATCTCTTACAATCGCATAGACCAAGAAAAGAATACATCCCTAGAATGCTATTAGAAATCTTGGAATTCGTAAGTATTATAGTTTACAAATGCTCCTTTTTGTAAACAAAACATGATTTTTGGCATCGTTATGTCTAAGTTTAAACCCCACGAGAAATTATAACTTTTGTTTCGTATGTACTATTTGTACAAGATTTATTACTAAAGAGAGATAACGCTCTTCCTTGAATATTATATGTCAGTGGTTAAACAAGGACAAGTAAACGAACTGAAGATGAAACCCCTTATCTAAAGGACTCAGGTTAATCATAGAAAAACAATTTATTTTGACTAAGAAGACGAGGGTTAAACTTGTAGAAGTATATGCATGAGTAAATTACTATTTCAATATTTTGATAATCAACCCTTTCATTGAACAACATGGGTAGTTACGGAGCAACAAGTCCTTGCTAAGAAGGCAGAGGGACTTGCTGCTCCGATATTCATAGACACTAGTTTATTTTCTATTCGAATATGGGAGACATCGCGTGCACCAACCTTCTTCTTTCCCTCGATCAACTAGAAACTCTTAGGAGGAGAGAAAGCAGTCGACTGTCGTTGCCCTGTCATTAATACATGTAGAGAAACAACTCGCCTGATCGCTATTGGGGCAGCAGGGCAGGGCAGAGCGTGAAAGAAATGGATTAGGTTTTGCAAACTCGGTAACAAAGAGGGTCCTTAGCTCAATAAATTCATGCCTCCTTCGTGAAGGAATGTAGCGTGTGCAAAGAAAGGGTTGTTTCGAGCATGTAGAGCAACATTCTATTTTACAGAAGAGAAGGTTTGCTAAAGACAAGTTGTGATTCAATCGTTCATTGTTTAAGGACTGGGAAAAGTACCCATGCAAGCCTCCTCACTCTCCTTATTTAAATATTCTACGTTCCTTGCCCGAAGAGGGATTGCTCGTCCTTACTCTCCCTTCCTCAGACGAGGATAAGCAATTTACGTTCCTCCTTGCCTTGATCGAGCTGTGGAGAGCCTGGAAGATGAAATCTCACTGGATTCCAGGACTAACTCCAATGCTTTTACTATCGTATTTCTCACTGGAAAAATCTACCAAAATAAAGTGGAGGTGGAAGTTTTGTTCAACACCCTGCTGGGACTTGTGATCTGTGTTGTTACTGTTATTGCCTACCAAATCATGAATCTTGTATACGCTGGTTGAAGCAGAATTGATCTTGCATAAGCAGGTTGAAGCACACAGTTAATATAAATTTCTTCGAAACTAATCATGAGAGCCTTCTCAAGTGACGCGTGTCCATCCTCCATCTGTCATAGCACGATTTTTCATGGGAACTTTAATTTTATGGAAGAAGCTTAACAGTCGTCTCTATCTGTAACTCGCTCGAATTCTTTGAAACAGCAGGAATCAAGAAGATGCCATTGCAGTGTGTACTTGTAATAGACCTCAAAACTACCAAATAATAAAAAAAATTGTTTATACATTCATCCTTAAATAGTTTCGATATTCAAAGAAGGTAGGCTTTTCTATTATATTGTCCGACTCTGAAAGTTTGCTAGAGTCCTTGCTGTCGTCAACTGACATTACTACCCAACTTAAAGTTTTCAAGTCAATGCTATAAGATGTGCATACTCCACATTCCAATATTCACTTCAAGTCTTGTAATTATAATTACTTTCATATCTGTATACACATATACCCATTACAATAGGCTTCGACTACAAACGACTTTGGGACTTCTGCGTAAGTCTTATGCGTTAGACTATACATATATTCGCACGAACTCAATCAAAAGGACTTAGGTAAAATTTAAAGAGTTAGATTATACTCCTTTGCGAAATGTTTTAATACAATATAATTAGACCCCTTTATTTTAAAAACATTCGGATAAGGGTAGTGGTTAGGTAAGGACTTTCTAGTAAACTCAGTGTACGAATATACTATAACCCTCTGCCTATGCTAGCAATCCCATTCGGCTCCACCTGTCCAATATGTAACATCAACTACACTGTATTAACTGCATTCATAGTGATTTAGGGTTAAAGGCTTCCATGAGTTGCATAGGTGCTTCCTTAATCCGTAGCCCATTGAATGTCAAAGAAGGGATAGGTCTGACGAGAATTAAATCCTGGCGAGGCCATTAAAGGGGGCAGGGTGTATGATAATGTCGAGGCCATCACCTGACATGTTGTCCAATATGAACGTGCCAAGTCTACCTCTTCACATGGCCTTTCATACCCACAACCTTCATTCTCCGAGGAAAGGGTTCTTGAGGTTAATGGAATTTTCTCTTGTCGTGGGGAGGTTCTCTGGAAGCCTAGCTCTGCGTCTTTGTTTTCTTGGCGAAGGGAAACAATTGTGAGGACTTCCTCTGATGGAGGCAACATCTCCATCTAACCACCTAGTAACCTTTCCCGTTATCTCTGCATCTCTAGTCATGGATTAGTGGCCGAGTTCTCTTTCTCTTGTAATCACCATGGATTAACCTACGCGTTGTAGCTATTATATTGACTGTGGGTAGCTATTCCCTCATTGCCAAATTTCAAAGGGTTCTTGGAAAGTTCCTCGCTCCTGATAAGTAGTTTTCATTACAGCATCCTTACTTATTCATGGAGTTCTGAAAGGCTTGATACCTCGTTCCTTTGTTTTCTTGGTGTTTCGTAAGTAGTTTGCCTTTAGGGCATGATGTTCTCGCTCTACTTTACTATTATGTATCATCGATTGGGTATTGCGTTTACATTAGACTTCTCCAGAATTCCATTCGAGAGGCTAAAAGTATGAGGGTGGTAATTACCCTATTATTGCAATATACTCTTGTCCATACCGAAAGAATTTTCGTTTCGTAGACTCTAATTACCTGTCGTGGTTGGTATTGTCCGAGTGGTATTTGAATAATGTCTTCCCCATCCTAGCTCTATTTATATGCCTCTAAGAGTTCTTTCGCTTGTAGAGCATCCTTACCCATAACCCGTAACTCCAAGGAAAAAGTCGAATAAGCTCTATTTATTCTCTCGATCTTGAATTAGACTGGTAAATACTTACAGATTCTATAATGACTTACCGCGGTCTATCATTATGTGTGAATCACTCCGTGTCAATTAAATCCCGTTTTTGTTATCTTTAAAACTGATTTCTGTATTTACAGTTTAGGCATTTTCATATTAACTGTTTCGATTTTATTTCCCTACGAGGATTATCTATTATAATCTCTAGGTCGCATATGTACCTCGGTAACTAGAGTATACTCGCCCACTGATTAATGTTTCTAGAATTGGTGTTGGAATTACTGTTATATTTACGAAAATCATAGTTTCTTGTATAATCCATTTTCTTTCTTTTGATCTATAAGTTGTAACTAATGATGGGGTCCTCTTATGCGAGGGTACCCATCAGTGTATTCAAGATCGCTCCTCCCCTTTCGGTTTGTTGACGGGCCACTACTCGAAAAATGGAACACATGCACGACAAACCTAAGATAAGTACAAGTTCTGTCAAATGAGAAATTTCATTATGTTGATAATTTCATTCACTCTTCTTTCGTATAATTACTAATTATTCAATGGTACAATTTTGCAGAGTTCTCATCGGTGCAAGGTTTCAAATATCCACACCTATCCTTGGCATCAAAGATATTCGGGTTCCGTGCGTGTAACCCTCTTCGTCTCATCTTTTTAGTTCTAGAAGAAGGGCATGGTCCCTTTCCATTCCTTTTATTAACAGTGTAGTTCTGTTCCGGCTTCAGTTTCGTTTGATTTAAGGGCAAACCCGTCTTGTGGTATGATTCCTATTGTTGGAATAAAACACACTATGGGGTATTTATTTGTTTCAAATCTGGATGAGATATGTACTGTGTTCCCTAAAATAATTTAAGGGTTTTCCTCCCGCCTACTTATAAACGCATACTGGTTATTTCATCAGTTTAATATATCTTAGCGCTATGCTGGCTTCTTCAAAATTAGAATTTTAAATTAAAAAAAAAGTGCTCGACTTTGCTGACAGTGCGTATATCTTATCTTTAGTTGACTCTAGATAGCATGATGGTAAAATAAGTTCAATTTGCATCCATACTATAATCATATTAAATGCTTCCCTTTCTGATTACTAGGTGATTATGTTGTTGTTTACAAATTTATGAATTTATCAGGACTATGTGTAAATCATGTCAAGTTTCCAGAGTGTCCTTTTTATTTCTTTGGGCCTTCATGCCTCTCGTGACTAGTTTTGGAAAATTGCTTGTGTTAACCGATTCACTCCAAAAATTAATTCTCGTAATTCAATCTGTGGTCACTTAGACCAAGTCGTCCTATAACTTTCCATTAAACATGTGTTGATATAAAAAATATGTAAATGTTGTAGGTTTTCTATAATAATTCTTGAAATTTGCAAGGTTACTTTCGTACCTAAATATATGTATATATCTTCGACACTTGCGATTATAGTTATATCCTAATAATCATAATTGTTCAGCTTGTACATGGAAGAAATCTCAGCCAATTACTATACTTTTGTGCATACCTTTATGTATCAAATAGTAAGTATACGTCCATACATATATATACCTACATTATTTAATTTCCATTTGTGTTGTGTACATAGGTAATTCCAATCTCCAATACAAATTATTCATGGGGTTTTCACCTACAGTGTTTTATCTTATTACAACAGTAATCCAGTCCACAGAACTTATTCTTGTAGAAGTTTGTCTAGGCATATCCTTTCAGCTAGTATATTTACGGGAATTTAGTATTCATAACAACAATAAGATGCACCCAAGATAATCCATTCAAAGATTGTATAGAGACATTCTATCAGTTCCTAAGTTCAATAGGATGCATTCAATCTTTCGTCCACAGTATTATTTTTATTTAGAATTAACAGGTGCATTCTAACAAGTATTTAACCATATAACATTCAGCTAGAGAAGTGGCATAAATAACATATTTGAAATAATACGCTGAAAGACAAAGGGAACAACCGCGTTCCTCCCAACCGTAGAACAGGGTAGCCAAATCACTTGCCCGGTTCACCCCCTAGCCTGACCATGAATCCATGAGGGGGAATTTGAAATCTCCTCTTCAACAATATTTTCCTCTATATGTAGTCCTCTCCTTGCCTCACACTCAATATTTAGTGTTCATAACAACAAGAATATAGTAGTTCTTTTTCCCGAGTATACTCGGCAACATCCTTCCTCCTCACATATGCTATTTATCAAACCAATATTTTTGCCTAGGTATTTTTCCCTCCCTTGGGAATTTTTGCAGCTTTCTAAATCCCTGATTTTCAGAGGCGGCCAATGGCCAAATCCTTGATTTTCCACTTGTAACAATCATCCCAGAGGTAGTTCCAACATGTTCCCCACTCATGGAGTCATGGTCAGCTAAATTTAACATGGTTGTTCCATTTGTCCTTCTGCAATAATTAAAACAATATTATGTTTACGTACAAGTGTCATAGTCAAATAGTTAGTTGGGTCAAATCAGGTCTCTGCCATATAGTCAAAATAATAAATTACAATTTATAAAATTCGAAATTCGAAATTTCCATAAATGGGAAAAATTTTCCAAATTCGAAAATACTAAAAACGAAATAATTTTCTAACAAATTTCGAATTTCAAAAATACTTTATTTTTGGGGATGTCACATCCTTTCCCCCTTCAATAAAACATTGTTCTCAGTGTTCGTTCCTTTCTTGGAATAGGATTGGATGAGATTTCTGCAAACCTCCCTCCAAGTCCCAAGTGGCCTCCTCAGGGCTAAAGTGATTTCATTGCACTTTTACTTGAGCGATGACTCTGTTTCGAAGTGTTATTTCTCTCTGGTCCAGAATGCGCAGGGGTTCCGCCTGGAACTCGCCTTCTAGTTCCACCTGCACCAAGTTCTAATCAATCATAAGAGTAGGGTCATGGACATACGTTTTCAACAAGGAAACATGAAATACATTATGAATTCTTAGATTAGTTGGAAGTGCAAGTTGGTATGCTATAGGTCCAATTCGAGCTAGTATCTTGAAGGGCCCACAAAACCTGGGTGTCAACTTGGCACAGTTCCTAAGTTTTAGTGAACTCTTTCGAGCTTTGACTTTTAAGTAAACATGATCTCCCACTTGAAATTCCAAGTGTCTTCTATTCTGGTCCGCATAACTTTTATGCCTGTCATGTGCCTCTTTTAAGTTCTGTTGCACCTTTCTTACCATACTTTCCATTTCTTGGATAATTTTGGGTCCAACCATGAGTCTGCCAACTGGATCGTCCGAGCTAATTGGTGTCGTACGCTTTCTGTCGTATAGTACCTTGAAGGGGCTCAATTTCGCCGAAGTTTGGTACCCATTGTTATATGCAAATTCTACCAAGTGCAGGTAGTCTTCCCACTTAGTCGGTTTTGTTCTTATGTACATGCAGAGCATATCTTCGACGATTTGATTTGTTCATTTAGTATGTCCATCCGTTTGTGGATGGTAGCTTGTGCTGAAATTCAAATTAGTATTTAGCCCTACAAACAATTATTTCCAAAAAGTGAACATAAATTTTACGTCTCTACCTGAGATCACCATTTTAGGAATACCATGTAGTCTAAAAATTTCTTTCATAAATATTTCAATGATAGTTATAGCTTTAAAAGTAGATTTCACATGAATAAAGTGTGCAGACTTAGTGGGTTTATCGATTACAACCATAATAGAATCATTATGTTTATGATTTTTAGGAAAACCTATTATAAAGACCAGCGATATGGTCTCCCATTTCCATTCTAGTACTGGTAATGAATGTAATAGGTTGGTTGTATGCTAGTGTTCGGCCTTAACCTATTGACAATATTGGCACCTAACCAAGTATTATGTTGTTGCTCCCTTCATATTAGGCCAGTAAAATAGTTTTCTAAGTGTTGTTATCGTTTTCTGGTATCCTGGATGACCAGAATAGAATTTCTTATCCACTTCGTCCAAGACTATTAACTTTAAGTCTGTTGAATCTGGTATGTAAAGTCTGTTTTTAAATCGTAATAGTCCCTTCTTATCAATACTCAGATCTGGTTTATCTGAGTTTGCGGTACTGTTATGTAATTCTGCCATTATCTTAGTGTAATTTTCGTCGTTAATACCTGTCATCCTTATTCTTTATTCTAGATCATTTTATGTCGTGTTGATATTTATCTCAAATAACTCATGGACTCTTCTGCTTAAAGTGTCTACTACCTTATTTTCCTTTCCCCTCATATGTCTGACCTCGAAGTCGGATTCGCTCAAAAAGGATAACCACCTTTCTTTCCTTGCATTAAAATCTGGTTGGATAAATAGATATTTCACACCGCTATTATCCATCAATAGTAGAATTTTTTTGCCCATTATGTATTGTTGCCACATTTTTAAGGCGTGTATTACTGCTGCCAATTCTATGTCAT
The DNA here is from genome assembly GCA_000966675.3 of Picea glauca. Taxonomy (NCBI): domain Eukaryota; kingdom Viridiplantae; phylum Streptophyta; class Pinopsida; order Pinales; family Pinaceae; genus Picea; species Picea glauca. Next base: position 66,970 of record JZKD02S1846316.1, on the reverse strand, counting down.
GAGTGACATAATTTCGCTCATGTTCTTTTAATTTCCGGGACTCATAACAAATCACGTGTCCTTCCTAAGTTAGGAAACCACCTAGTCCTTATTTACTCGCATCCACACATAAGGTAAAGTCTTTATCTGGGTCTTCTACCTTCATTATGGGTGCAGTTGTCAATAATTCCTTCATCTTGTTAAAAATGTCCTCACACTTCTCTGACCAGTTAAAATTGGTAACTTTATTTTGTAATGACGTGATAGGGTAGGATATCTTCGAAAACCCCTCTATAAATATGCAATAATATCCGGTGATTCCCATGAATGACTGGATATCCGCTACATCCTTAGGTACTGACCATTCCATGATGGATTTTATTTTCTCAGGGTCGATGACAATGCCTTCTGCTGAAATTACATGTCCCTGATATTTTATTTCTTTTGATAAAAGTCACACTTATCAAATTTGGCATACAGTTTGTGTTTCCTCAATGTTTTCATAATTGTTCTTAAGTGTTCTTCATGTTCTTCCTTCATTTTAGAATACACCAAGATATCGTCGATAAATACTAGTATGAACTTGTCTAAGTATTGACTGAAAATACTGTTCATCAGGCACATAAACGTGTCTGGTGTGTTAGCGACTTCGAAAGGTATGATAATGAATTCGTAGTGTCCATTTCTTGTTCAAAAAGTTGTTTTTCTTATATCCTCATCCTTTATCCTAACTTGATGTTAACTGGATCATAAATCCAATTTCAAAAATATCTTGGCCCCACCTACTTGATCAAACAGGTCATTTATCCTAGGTAAGGGGTACTTCTTCTTAATAGTCATTTTATTCAATTGTCTATAATCGATACAAAGTCTTAGAGTACCGTCTTTCTTTCTTACAAAGAGGACTGGTGCCCCCCATAGTGAAGCACTCGGTCTGATATACTCTTTGTCCAACAATTCCTGTAATTGTATTTTTAATTCTGTCAATTCTGGTAAACTCATTCGGTAAGGTGATTTTGGGATAGGGGTTGAACCAGGTAGTAGGTCTATGGAGAAGTCCATTTCCCTTCTAGGATTTAATTCTGGTATCTCATCAACAAGCATGTCTCTAAACTCACGTAGGATAGAAAAATCTTCTAGCTTTGGCTTATCTTCTTTTTCTAACAGATTGGTTACTTGGATGGCGTTAACTTGACAACCCTTTCTTATGCATTTCTTGAATTGCACTGTTGAGACTTGTCTAAATGATACTATTTTTGGTATACCTTGGGTTGTTCTGGTAGTGTCATAATCGTCTTTATAATTAAGTGTCTTTGTATAACAATCTAGAACTGCTTTGTGCTTTTCCAACCAATCCATTATGATAATCACATCATAAGATCCTAGTGGTAGAATGTTCAGATTTGTTTTTATGTTTTTACCATCTAAATGGAATTTAAAATCAGAAATGAAGTCAACCACTTTCCTTTTTGTCCATGTTTCTAGTTGTACCAGCCATGATTTTGCGTCTTTTATCCTCTTAAGTTTATTTGACTCTACTACACCTAGAGTGATATAACGTAACGTGGCTCCAAGATTAATTAAAACAAAAATTCGGGTGTTATGGATTTTACCTTCGATTTCCACCACCACAGACTCATGGTCAGCTTGTCGACCATCTATGACTACATTTACTCGATGCAAGTTTCTGCCCACATCACCCACCGTCGAGGGTTCCTATAAATTGTGTACAACATTTCTATTTGTTGAATTTAAACGTGGAAAATTCCTCCTTAGATTAGGATCTCCACATTCCCGACACTTTAATGGTTCTCGCGGACTGTCCCCAAATTTATTAGTTCGCAGATTTACCGGTTTACTACTGCCTTGCGTACTTGTATTATTATAGTGAAAATCCTTTCTAGGAAATATTTTTGCTGCATTCGGATAAGGAGTTGGTTGGAATCCCTTCTTCCGTTGGTTCATTCGGTCTTGTTTCTTATCCTTCCAGGATTTAGGAAACTATGCCCATTGTTTGTATTGGTCGTAGCACATTTGTGATTTCCTGAATACTTCACTCAAGGACTTAGGGTTTTCAAACTCAATTCTTTCCTTGTAAGACTATGCTAAACAACTTAGGAATCGCTGGGTTTTTATCTTGTCCTCTCGGATATAAGGTGCAAACCTTAGTAGTTCCAGGAATTTATTTATAAGATCCTCCATCGTCATTTGACCAAGTCGTAATTCATAGAATTCTTTCATTTTTCTTTCATAGTATCTTTCATATAGGTACTATTTTTTGAAGTACTTCTTAAAGTTAGACCATTCCATCTGTTTCTCCTTTATGCCTTTGGCCAGTTTCATATCTTGCCACCAAATGCTAGCTTTTCCTTTCATATTGTAAATGGCCATTTTGACCATCATATTGTTGGAATAGTTGTATATCTGGAAATATTTTTTGATGTCTAATAACCATGCCTCACCTTCCTCACCTTTTCTGGATTCCCTGTTCAATGTAGAAGGCTTAATCTTCTTGAATTCCCCTTCAAGGTGATCTACTTGTTTCCTTTTTTTGTCTGGTTTCTCTTTATCTTCGGCTAAAGGGGTACCCTCAGATGAGCTATCATATTTTTTTTCTTCAGGACCAGAGTTCTTGGAGGCCCTCTTACTAACCTCTTCTTCATTATTATCGTCCTTTGGGATTTTCTTGGTTACTATGTTGCGCGGCAAGACTTCATTTATCTCTTGTTGTTCCTGCTATGCTTTCTTAAGTTTCTCATTGTATGCTTTGAAAACCTATAGTTCAACAATAAGATTCCTCATTGTTTTCAGTACTTCCGTAGGTGAGATTATGTCACTATTCTGTCTTGGATATCCAGGAGGACCCTGCTCTGGATTTCCTTCCATTCTGATTTCTGCATCATCTTGAGCTGCCATAATTCACACAAAATAGAAATGGTTTTCTATTTGTAACAAAAAGGTTTATTAGTTTTGCATAAATCAAAATATTTGGTAAGTAACTAAAGTGGCCCTATTCAGGTCCAGTGTTGTAACCTTTTTGTTCTGATACCATATGTAATAGACCTCAAAACTACCAAATAAAAACAAATTTTGTTTATACATTCATCATTAAATAGATTTGATATTCAAAGAAGGTAGGATTTTCTATTATATTGTTCGACTATAAAAGTTTGCTAGAGTCCTTCCTGTCGTTGAATGACATTACTACGCAACTTAAAGTTTTTAAGTCAACGTTATAAGATGTGTGATGCAGGAGCATCGCCAACACATCAAGCAAGCTAGCGGGGAGTGGAAGACAGCTAGACAAGCCAACACAAATTTTGAAAAACACTTTGGGATTTTTGCGCAAGTCCTTAATGAAGCCATTTATGAAGGCACACTTTGTATATTGTAAATGGACCTTGAGTGGATAGCTATCATCCTTAGGTAGATGAGGCATTTAAGATAGTTAATGAAAAGTTAGATAGAAATTTAATTCTAGATTTGATAACTAGAGTTCAAGAGGGAAAACGTATATAGACACCCTCATTGTATCATTGTAATATTATCAATCCAGGAGAGCAGAAGAGCAAGCAGAGAAGTGTATGAAGAACACCCATGTACAAACATTTGAATTAATAAGAAGAAAGATTTAATTCAAATTCATGGTTTGTGTTGTTTCTCTGGGTATTGATGTTATTCTCATGAATGTTTTCTCCCTGTTATACATTTGCTTTTATATATGATGTGTATATGATTTCATGGTTGAATTGAAGTCTGAGAGGGTGAGTGAATGAGTTTCAACTATTTTCTCTAATTGAGCCAGAGGATTCCTGCAAGGAGTGCAGTCGAATTGTCCGCAAGGAGTGCGTTGACAGAATGGTTCACTTAGAGATAGCTTTTGTTCTCATTTCCTTGAAAGAGTAGTTAGGCAGAGTGTCGTGCAAGGAGTGCATAGGCCAAGCAAAGTCTCAGAGTTGCGATTCTGAGAAAAGTATTGAAAGACTGCTGTTGCAGGAGTGCGTAGGGTCAAAAGACTTCAAGACTTAGACAAAGTTGAATATTTTCCGCAAGGAGTGCGTGCAAAGTTCCTTCTAAGTAATTGAGAATCGAAAGGAAGCTCAGGAGGAGTAGGCCTTCGAGCTCACTAAAGAATAAGCGTAGGGGAAGTTGCAATTGGAGGTCTGAGGGAGGCATCGCAGGTTGGTGAGCGAGTGAACGAATCTCGTGGAGAGGTGCTCCTTCATTTTGTAGTTTTAGCAAAGGAAGAACGGACGATCGAAATCCTTCGAGGAGATTTCACGAAGTTCCGTGGGTCGTTGAATCTTGTGGAGGTGAATAAATATTACGGTGCGAACGTCTGAAGGTTCGAAGCTCAGGAGGGTCAGAGCTGTAGATCCAAGTCAGCTAGGACCGGTGGATTATTTAGCGAGATCGCCTATCAGGATCTCATGAGAAAAGGGGCCAAGGTTTGGCAACAGGAATCGCAATATTGAGAGACGCGATACCTCGACAACCAAAGGGTAGCGTGTGGGACTACAGGAGTGAGTGGAAGACAGGTGGCGGAGATCGGGAGATCTCGCGAACTCGGAAGTTCGTAGGGTGAGAGCCCAATTATTGGGTACTCCAAGTCACGAAGGAGCGAGGTTGTGAGTAGCTAAAGCACGATAGGATTGTATCAGAGTTTCGGCGCATCGGGACTCGGGAGTTGGAGAGCCGAGTGCTTGGTATCACGAGTAGCGAAGCCGCGATAGAGCCGAAGTCCTGATAGAGGAAAGAGGAAGTCAACATTGACTGACATCTCAGGTCTCGGGGATTAGAGAGCCCAACGATCAACCAAGAATTTGCAAAGTTGTGAGTTCCGATCCTCTGAAAACAAAGAAGGGGGGGATCGCGCCGAAGAAAACCTGTGGGGTGCAGATTTCTCGATAGGCAAATAAAAGAACCTTGGAGTTCTTCGGGCCGTGAGTAGAAGAAGGTCTTGAGGAAGCAGACGTGCCAATGAGGGCCCGACTGCACCAAGTTGTATCAGAGAAGGAATATTTCTTTGCTTTTTGTAGTAGAGAATAAGAAAGAGAAGGAAATTCACCATGCCGCCCAGAAGAGAAAGACAGTCACCTGATCCAGAGAACAGGGAGGTACGAAGAAGAGGCAGGCCGGTAGGAAATCCAGAAATGGAAAGACGGATGAGAGATCTCCGAGCAAGACTCGAGGAGATGGAGACAACTTAGAGACACACAGCTAGTGCAGGGGATCTTAGTGATTCCGACAACGAAATGGAGGTTGAACGCGAGGAAGAAGTTGCAGCCGAAGATGCATCAACTGAGCGATTAATTAAATCTATCGCCAGGATGGGTGTGAAAGCGAAGATGGACATCCCAGTCTATGAGGGGTACTTGGATGCAGAAGAGCTGCTAGACTAGATTAGAGCTCTTGATACCTACTTCAACTATGAAGAGATCGAAGAGGACAAGAAGGACATACACGTTGTCATGCGCTTGAAGGGACATCTAGCCTTATGGTGGGATGAGCTACAAGAAGACAGACGCTGCAAAGGCAAGCAGAAGATCAAGAGTTGGGATCGAATGATCGCGAAGATGAAGGCGAAGTTCATCCCAAGAGACTATAAAATTACTCTGTTCAGGAGGATGCAGAACCTGAGACAGAAGTTGATGACAGTGAAAGAATACACTGAAGAATTCTATCGACTGAACATCAGAGAAGGTCATCGGGAGAGCGATGATGAAAAGGTTGCCAGATATCTGAATGTTCTGAGATACGACATTCAGGATGAATTGAGCATGGTTACCATCAGAACGGTGGAGGATGCGTATCATATGGCTTTGAAAGTAGAGGAGAAGTTGAGTCGTAAGCAAGGTCAGCGAGGGAAAGGAAGGAGTCAGACCAGAGGCAAGGCAGTTGCCCAAGATAAATTCCAGTAGCCCAAAGAGGAATGGAAGAAACCTCAGGGTAAGGTAGAAAGAGGTGGAACCTCACAGCGAGGACAGCCATATGTTGAACAGATAGGACAACATACAGAGAAGAGGGGAGATTATGCTGACGCAAACACTTTTCCTCGTACAAGAGGTAGAGGAAGAGGTCGAGGAGGAGTAATCACATGTTTCACATGTGGGAAGAATGGTCACAGGTTATTTGAGTGTCCAGAGAAAAATAAGGACATTGGAGAAGATCACATCGCCGAAGCACAGAAGCGAGATGTTGAGACCGAAGACACAGAAGGCGGAAGGTCGCTGATGATGCGTAAATCTCTTTTAACACCCAGGAAGGAGGCGGAACATCTTGCAAGACCAAGGATTGGGTATGCAAGGTTATCGTGGACAACGGTAGCACAGATAATCTCATTTCAACCAAGATGGTGGAAAAACTGGAGCTGGAGACAACTGATCACCCGAGTCCATACAAATTTTCATGGCTATAGAAGGGACATTAGGTGAGTGTCACTAAACAATGTTTAGTTGAATTCAAGATAAGGGAATATAATGATAAAGTACTCTGTGATGTCATTCCCATGGATGTATGCCATTTATTGTTGGGTAGACCATGGAAATATGACAGAAATGTGGTTCATGATGGGAGAATGAACACATATACTTTATAGAAGGATGGGAGGACACACAGGTTGCTTCCGATAAAGGATAAGGAAGTGAAATGGGAAGTGAGCAACACAATACTTCTCATGAGTGGGAAGGAACTTCTTACAGAGATGGAGAAGAAGGAAGATCCACAATTTGTTGTGGTCAAGAAACCGAGGATTGTTCTGACTAGCACAAGAGTGGATGATTTACCAGATGAGATTCAGGAACTATTGGAAGAGTTCGCTGACATCATAGTGGATGAATTACCTCGTTCGTTTCCATCGATGAGGAGTGGGAGTCATCACATACACCTCATACCAGGGGCTAGTTTGCCAAACAAAGCTGCATACAGGTTGACACCACAAGAAAATGAGGAAGTCAAGAGGCAGGTCTAGGAGTTGATGGACAAAGGATTAGTTAGAGAAAGTTTGAGCCCATGTGTTGTTCCAACAATACTCAGTCCAAAGAAGGATGGAGGCTGGAGAATGTGTATCGATTCTAGAGTGATAAATAAGATAACCATCAGGTACAGATTTCCATTGCCGAGAATGGATGATATGATGGATTGCTTGAGTGGGGCAAAGTATTTTTCAAATATAGATTTGAAGAGAGGGTATCACCAGATTCGCATGAGAGAAGGCGATGAATGGAAAACAACATTCAAGACAAACAAAGGTTTGTATGAATGGCTAGTCATGTCGTTTGGTTTGACGAATGCTCCGAGTACGTTTATGAGGTTGATGAACGAAGTCCTGAGGGAATTCATCGGAAATTTTGTCATTGTGTATTTGGATGATATACTGATTTACAGTAAATCAGAGTCTGAACACCTGAAGCATTTAGCTACAGTGATGAAGAAGGTACAGTAGGAGAAGTTGTTGATAAATATGAAGAAGTCCTCATTTATGAAGACAAAACTCATATACTTGGGTTTTGTTATTTCGATGAATGAATTGAAGATGGACCCACATAAGGTGGAAGTAATTAAGAATTGGCCATCACCAAGACATATTTTTGAGGTGAGAAGTTTTCATGGTTTGGCTAGTTTCTACCAGAAGTTCATCAGGAATTTCAGTGGGATTAGTGCAACGATGATGGACACAGTGAAGAAGCGGCATAAATCCTTTCACTAGACAACAGAGGCTGAAAGAAGCTTCCATCTGTTGAAGCAGAAGATCACAGAATGACCCGTGTTGGTGTTACCGGATTTTCATAAAACATTTCAGGTGAAATGTGATGCAAGTGGGTATGCCATAGGAGCAGTCTTGAGTCAGGAAGACAGACCAGTTGCATATTTCAGCGAGAAGCTCGATGAGGCGAAACTAAAGTACTCCACTTATGATAAGGAATTTTATTCTATCATACAGGAACTGAAGAAGTGGAGGCATTACTTGATCCCAAAAGAATTTGTATTGTATAGTGATAATCATGCATTGCAGTTTGTGACTCGACAGGAGAAGTTGAATCAGAAACATTCCAAATGGGCAGAGTATGTGCAGAATTTCACATTTGTGATCAAACATATTTCAGGTACTGCTAACAAAGTGGTTGATGCTTTGAGCAGGAAGTGTTTATTGCTGCAGGAATTCTGAGTCAAAACATTGGGTTTTGAAAATCTCAGGGACATGTACGCAGGTGATGTAGATTTTGCAGAAGCATACGAAGCAACTGAGAATCCAGTTCTCAGAGATCAAAGTCCGTGGATAGATTATATGATCCAGGAAGGATTGTTGTTCAGAGGCAATCAACTGTGTATTTCGAGATGCTCCATGAGGGAGAACTTGTTGAAGGAGAAACACAGTGGTGGATTGGCAGGACATTTTGGCCATGAAAAAACATTTGTGAAGCTGAATGAGTCATATTTTTGGCCAGGGATGTGAGCAGATGTCAAGAGGTTCATTGACAGATGCAGATTTTTCCAGCATTCGAAGGGAGGGAAGCAGAATGCAGGATTTAATCAGCCATTGCCCATACCAGAGAGGCCATGGGAGGCAATTAGTATGGATTTTGTATTGGGGTTGTCGAGGACACAAAGAGGTGTTGATTCCATATTTTTGGTGGTGGACAGGTTTTCTAAAATGGCACATTTCATCCCATGCCAGAAGACCAGCGATGCGACTCACATCGCAAATCTATTTTTCAAGGAGGTCATTTGACTTCATGGATTGCCGAAAAGCATATTTTCGGACAGGGATACTAAATTCATAGGGAATTTTTGGAGGACCCTATGGAAGAAGATAGGAACTAACTTGGCGTTTAGTTCAGCTTATCATCCTCAGAGGGATGGGCAGACAGAAGTGGTCAACAGAAGTCTGGGAGACTTACTGAGAAGCTTGGTGACAGAGCACCATAACAGCTGGGACCATGTATTACCACAAGCAGAGTTCACATACAATGATTCAGTGAATCAAAGTACAAGGAAAAGTCCATTTCAGATTGTGTATGGAATGCAAAAAAGAGGAGTTTCTGAACTGAGGAATTCAGAACAGACTGTGACTAGCAACGCTAGTGCAGAGGAATTTGTTGAAGTAATGAAAGAACTTCACAGCCAGGTGAAGCAGCGACTGATAGATTCAAATCAGGAGTATAAGCGCAGAGCAAATCAACATCAGAGACAACTTCAGTTTGAAGTTGGATATTTGGTTCTGGCACACTTAAAGAACGAAAGGTTCCCAAGGGGAACATACAATAAGCTGAAAATGAAGAAAATTGGGCCATTCAGGGTCCTGAAGAAATTCAGAGAAAACGCTTATGAGATCGAGTTGTCGGATGGCATCGGAATATATCTGATATTCAATATCGCAGATTTATACCTATACATGGCTGGAGAAGCAGAGACTGCAACTGATAAACCAATCATCCAGTGGACGAAGAAGATGTTGATTGCAAAGAAGCCGCAGATGGAGTGCATACTAGATAACAGAGTGGGTAAGAAGACCAGAAGAAAGAATACTTTGAGTATCTGGTCAAGTGGAAGAATCATCCAGTTGAAGATGCCAGCTGGGAGACTGAAGCTGAGATACAGAAGCATGGACATACCGTGCGATAGCTCATGGACAGGAGCCCATGAAATTTTTCAAGCCAAGGAGTATGATGCAGGAGCATCACTAGCACATCAAGCGAGCCAACGCGGAGCGGAAGACAGCTGCACAAGCCATCACAAATTTTGAAAAACACTTTGGGATTGTTGCGCAAGTCTTTAATGAAGCTATTTATGAAGGCGCACTTTGTATATTGTAAATGGACCTTGAGGGGATATCTCTCGTCCTTAGGTAGATGAGGCATTTAAGATAGTTAATGAAAAGTTATATAGAAATTTAATTCTAGATTTGATAACTAGAGTTCAAGAGGGAAAACGGATATAGACACCCTCATTGTATCATTGTAATATTATCAATCCAGGAGAGCAGAAGAGCAGGCAGAGAAGTGTATGAAGAACACCCATGTACAGACATTTGAATTAATAAGAAGAAAGCTTTAATTCAAATTCATGGTTTCTGTTGTTTCTCTGGGTATTGATGTTATGCTCATGAATGTTTGCTCCCTGTTATACATTTTATTTTATATATGTTGTGTATATGATTTCATGGTTGAATTGAAGTTTGAGAGGGTGAGTGAATGAGTTTCAACTGTTTTCTCTAATTGAGCCAGAGGATTCCTGCAAGGAGTGCATTCGAATTGTCCACAAGGAGTGCGTTGACAGAAGGGTTCACTTAGAGATAGTTTTTTTTCTCATTTCCTCGAAAGTGCAGTTAGGCACAATGTCCTGCAAGGAGTGCGTAGGCCAAGCGAAGTCTCTGAGTTGTGATTCTGAGAAAATTATTGAAAGACTGTTGCTGCAGGAGTGCGCAGGGTCAAAAGACTTCAACACTTAGACAAAGTTTAAGATTTGCCGCAAGGAGTGCGTGCAAAGTTCCTTCTAAGTAATTGAGAATCGCAAGGAAGCTCAGGAGGAGTAGGCCTTCGAACTCACTGAAGGATAAGCGTAGGGGAAGTTGCAATTAGAGGTCTGAGGGAGGTGTCGCAGGTTGGAGAGTGAGTGAACAAGTCTCGTGGAGAGGTGCTCCTTCATTTTGTAGTTTTAGCAAAGGAAGAACGGACGATTGAATTCCTTCGAGGAGATTTCGCGAAGTTTCATGGGTCGTGGAATCTTGCGAAGGTGAAAAAATATTACGGTGCGAACGTCTGAAGGTTCAAAGCTCAGGAGGGGCAGAGCCATGGATCCAAGTCATCCAGGACCGGTGGATTATTTCACGAGATCACCTATCGGGATCTCGTGAGAAAAGGGGCCAAGGTTTGGCAATAGGAATCGCGATATTGCGAGATGGGATACCCCGACAACCAAAGGGTAGTGTGTGGGACTGCAGGAGTGAGTGGAAGATAGGTGGCGGAGATCAGGAGATCTCACGAACTCGGAAGTTCGCAGGGTGAGAGCCCAACTATTGGGTACTCCAAGTCACGAAGGAGAGAGGTTGTGAGTAGCGAAAGCACGATAGGATTGTATCGGAGTTTCATCACATCGGGACTCAGGATTTGGAGAGCCGAGTGCTTTGTATCGCGAGTAGCGAAGCCGCGATAGAGCCGAAGTCCTGATAGAGGAAAGAGCAAGTCAGTGTTGAATGACATCTCGGGTCTTGGGGATTCGAGAGCCCAGCGATCAACCGAGAACTTGCGAAGTCGCGAGTTCCGATCCTCCGAAAACAAAGAAGGGGGGGATCGCGTCGAAGAAAACCTGTGTGGTGCAGATTTCCTGATAGGGAAATAGAAGAACCTTGGAGTTCTTCGGGCCGTGAGTAGAAGAAGGTCCTGAGGAAGCGAACGTGCCAGTGAGGGCCCAGCTGCACCAATGTGCATACTCCACATTCCAATATTCACTTAAAGTCCTGTAATTATATTTTTTTTTTGTTTGTTAATTTGTGTGGAACCTGTTGTCTATGCGATTAACCTATGGCTTGAGAAACCACGACTCAGGGGAATCTAAGCCATCAAAATCACCCAGGGATCGCACCCGGCCTGAGCCACACCAACCCTTAACATGGTTGGATTTTTTGTCCCCGCGGGTTTCGAACCGGTGACTTTAAGATTACGGAGTGGCTAAACAACACACTCCGTCACCGACTGTCCTACACCTCGAGGACCTTAAAAAAAGTTGAAGGACATGGGTGTGGGCTTTGATCCACTTATGTGTGCACAGGTCACGATAACATTTATTATAGTATCTCTTGGTGGAACCACACATTCGACCACTACCTCAAGGTGTCCCCATGGCTCCAGGTAAAGCCCTCACGAGAATTTAACCTTGCCCAATCCACCATTGGATCCAACCCCTTTGGGTGTCCTGTAATTATAATTACTTTCATATGTGTATACACATATACCCATTACAATAGGCTTAGACTACAAATAACTTTGGGACTTCTGGCCTCGGCCTTATGCGTTAGACTATACACATATTCACACGAACTCGATCGAAAGGACTTAGGTAAAATGAAAAGAGTTAGATTATACTCCTCTGTGAAATGTTTTAATACAATATAATCAGACCCCTTTATTTTAAAAGCATCCGGATAAGGGTAGTGGTTAGGTAAGGACTTCCGAGTAAACTCAGTGTACAAATATACTATAATCCTCTACCCATGCTAGAAATCCCACTCGGCTCCACCTGTCCAATATGTAACATCAATTGAACACTCTATTAACTGCATTCATAGTGATTTAGGGTTAAAGGCTTCCATGAATCACACATGCGCTTCCTTAATCCATAGCCCATTGAATGTCAAAAAAGGGATAGGTCTGATGAGAATTAAATCGTGGCCATGCAATTAAAGGGGCCAGGGTGTATGATAATGTCGAGGCCATCACCTGACCTATTGCCCAATATGGATGTGCCAAGTATACCTCATCACACGGCCTTTTGTACCTACATCCTTCATTCTCTGAGGAAAGCGTTCTCTAGGTTAATGAAATTTTCTCTTGTCGTGGGGAGGTTCTCTAGAATCCTAGCTCTGCGACTCCATTTTATTGGCGAAGGGAAACCACTGTGAGGACTTCCTCTGATGGAGGCGACATCTCCATCTAAACACCTAATAAGTTTTCTCCTTATCTTTGCATCTCTAGTCATGGATTAGTGGTCGAGTTCTCTTTCTCTTGTAATCACGATGGATTAAACTACGTGTCATAGCGATTATACTGACTATTGGTTGTTATTCACTCATTGAAAAATCTCAAAGGTTTCTTGGAAATTTCCTCGCTTCTCATAAGTAGTTTTCATTACCGTATCCTTATCTATTCAGGGAGTTCTGAAAGGCTTGATACCTCATTCCTTTGTTTTCTTGGTGTTTTGTAAGTAGTTTTCCTTTAGGGAATGATATTTTCACTCTACTTTACTATTCTATATCATCGATTGGGTATTGTGTTTACATGGGACTTCTCCAGAATTCCATTCCAAAGGCTAAAAGTATGAGGGTGGGAATTATCCTATTATTGCAATATATTCTTGTCCATATTGAAAGAATTTTTGTTTCATAGACTCTAATTACTTGTCGTGGTTGTATTCTCTGAGTGTTATTTGAATAATGTCTTCCCCATCCCATCTCCGTTTATCCGCCTCTAAGAGTTCTTTCGCTTGTACACCGTCCTCACCCATAACCCGTAACTCCAAGGAAAAAGTCGAATAAGCCCTTCATAGATTTATTTTCTCGATCTTGAATTAGACTGGTAAATACTTACAGATTTTGTAATGACTTACTGCGGTCTGTCATTATGTCTGAATCACTCTGTGTTAATTAAATCCCTTTTTTGTTATCTTTTAAACAAATTTATGTATTTACAGTTTAAGCATTTTCATATTAATTGTTTCGATTTTATTTCCCTACGAGGATTTTGTCTATTATAATATCTGGGTCTCGTCTATACCTCAGTAACTAAAGTATACTCATCCACTGATTAAAGTTTCTAGAATTGGTGTTGGAATTACTGTTATATTTATGAAAATCATATTTTCTTCTATAATCCCTTTTCTTTCTTTTGAACTAGAAGTTGTAACTAATGATGGGGCCCTATTTTGATGTGAGGGTACACATCAGTTTATTCAATCTCGCTCCTCCCCTTTCGGTTTGTTGACGGGACACTACTGGGAAATGGAACACAACCACGGAAAACCAAAGATAAGTACAAGTTTCGTCAAATGATAAATTTCATTCTCTTGATAATTTCATTCAGCCTTCTTTCGTATAGTTACTAATATTTCAATGGTAGAATTTTGAAGAGTTCTCGTCGGTGCAAGGTTTCGGATATCCACAACTATCCTTGGCATCAAAGGTATTCGGGTTCCGTTCCCGTAACCCCCTTCGTCTCATCTTTTTAGTTCTATAATAAGGGCATGGTCCATTTCAAGTCCTTTTATTAACAGTGTAGTTCTGTTCCAACTTCAGTATCGTTTGATTTAAGGGTAAACCCATCTTGTGGTAGTATTCCTATTGTTGGAATAAAACATAGTATGGGGTATTTATTTTTTTGAAATTTGGATGAGATATGTAATTTGTTTCTTAAAATAATTTCAAGGTTTTCCTCCTGCCTACTTGTAAAATCATACTAGTTATTTCATCGGTTTAATATATCTTAGTGCTATGCTAGCTTCTTCAAATTTAGAATTTTGAATTGAAAAAAACGTTCTTGGCTATTGCCAACTCTGTGTATATCTTATCTATAGTTGACTCTAGATAACATGATGGTAAAATAAATTTGGTTTGCGCCCATACTGTAATCGTATTAAATGCTTTCATTTTTTGTTACCAGGTGATTATGTTGTTGTTTACAAAGTTATGAATTTATCAGGACTATGTCTAAATCATGTAAAGTTTCCAGGGTGTCCTTTTTATTTCTTTAGGCCTTCGTGCCTCTCGTGACTAGTTCTAGACAATTTCTTGTGTTAACCGATTCACTCCAAAAATTAATTCCCATAATTCTATCTGTGGTCCCCTAGACTAAATCGTCCTATAACTTTCCATTAAACACCTGTCGATATAAAAAATATGTAAATGTTGTAGGTTTTCTATAATAATTCTTGAAATTTGCAAGGTTACTTCCATACGTAAATATATCTATATATCTTAGGCACTTGCGATTATAGTTATATCCTAATAATCATAACTATTCAACTTGTACATGGAAGAAATCTCAACCAATTACTATACTTCTGCGCATACCTTTATATATCAGACAGTAAGTATACGTCCATACATATATATACCTACATTATTTAATTTCCATTTGTATTGTGTACATAGGCAATTCCAATCTGCAATACAAATTATTCATGGGGTTTTCACCTACATTGTTTTATCTTATTAAAGCAGTAATCCAATCCACATAACTTATTCTTCCAGAAGTTTGTCTGGGCATATCCTTTCAGCTAGTATATTTACGAGAATTTAGTATTCATAAAAACAATAAGATGCAACCAAGATAATCCATTCAGAACTAGTATAGAGGCATTCTATTAGTTCCTAAGTTCAATAGGATGCATTCAATCTTTCGTCCATAGTATTGAGAATTAACATATGCATTCTATTCGTCCATAGTATTTCGTCAATATTTCTATTCAAAATTAACAGATGCATTCTATCAATTATTTAACCATAAAACATTCATCCAGAGAAGGGGAAAAAATAACATACATGAAATAATACGCCGAAAGACAGAGGGAACAACCACGTTCCTCCCAACAGTAGAACAAGGTAGCCAAATCACTTGCTCGGTTCACCCCCTAACCTGACCATGAATCCATGAGAGAGGATTTGAAATCTCCTCTTCAACAATGTTTTCCTCTATTTCTAGTCCTCTCCTTGTCTCACACTCAATATTTAGTGTTCATAACAACAAAAATACAGTAGTTCATTTTCCCCAACATACTCGGCATTGTCCCGCCTCCTCATATATGCTATTTATCAAACCAATATTTTTTCCTAGGTCTTTTTGCCTCCCTTGGGAAGTTTTGCAGCTTTCTAAATCCTTGATTTTCAGGGGATGCCAATGGCCAAATCCTTGATTTTCCACTTGTAACAATCATCCCAGAGATAGTTCCAACATGTTCCCCACTCATGGAGTCATGGTTAGCTAAATTTAACATGGTTGTTCCATTTTTCCTCCCGCAATAATTAAAACAATATTTTGTTTACGTACAAGTGTCATAGTCAAATAGTTAGTTGGGTCAAATTAGGCCACTTCCCAACAGTCAAAATAATAAATTACAATTTATCAAATTCAAAATTCGGAATTGCCATAAATGGCAAAAAAATTCCAAACTCGAATTTACTAAAAACAGAATAATTTTCTAACAAATTTCAAATTTCAAAAATACTTTATTTTTGGGGATGTCACAGTACTCGACTTCTGCAAGATAGCTGGTCAGTGCAATCAAATTTACACCGGGGTATCTATTCAAAACGCATATCGATATCGGTGTTAAGAACAAAAGGTGTCGCATATTGTTAAAGCAGGGAAAGGAACAACATCTGAATAGTTGCTAATAGCTTAGTCGCACCGCTAATATAATAGGCACTCCCTTGCCGGCGTTGGGGAAGAGTCATCTCAAGTGCCCCATAGAGACCAACCATGAAGGAAATTCAGGCACTCCATTCCATTCTCCTACCCTTTTTCAGAAGCAGAAGGAGACCTTTTCCTATACGAGAGAAGAACCAAAGAAGGATATCAGAAAGAATCCCTGGATCCTTGACATACATTGGATAGTCTTCGACCACTTTCAAAAGTATGAACCTTGAGTTATCGTCGAAGGATATATCTATTGGAAAGCCTAAAACTTAGATATGACCCAGAAATCCATTAAGACTTAGTGCAAATTTCAAATTTTTGTTCAAATTTCTCGACTATGAAAAAACAAATTGGCTTGAATTCTGGTTTTTCAGCAATGAGGTTTTTTTTTTTCCTCGGGTTGAACAGCGACAGGAAAGGGAAATATTTTGTGGGTACATTGTTTGGAAAATCATTCCAACAATTTTTGTCTATGAGGGTTCGAGGAATCTCAAAATTTTCACCAGGTGTTTTGGGTTTCTCGGGAAATTTTAGGGCAAGCGTTTTAAGGATGACAAATCCAAACCGTGTGCCCGTTTATTTTTTTGGCTTGTGCTTGGCATGAAATGGTCTTAGAATAGTGTTTTTCAACCATGGATCCTTACCGTGGTCCAAAAATGGGGAAATACATGAGAAAAGGGAAATGCATAGGCGAGGTAGCTGTGATGGAGGTCTCGCAAGGCTCGCTTGGTGTCAGAACGAGGGCTTGGACGCTTGCGACAACTTATTCACAGAAATACCACCGACGCCTTTGTGCCTCCAAATCTGTGACTACGAGATGCCAGATCTTGATGCCTCCTCTTTCTTCCTGTGTGGATTCCTCCATGCACACATGCTACCTCGATATTTTTCGGTGTTGTCGCGTACACCTCTAGAGATCGTGGTAATTCAGTCTCACCCTCCTTCCCACTTTGTCCTGGATTCACTAGTCTTGTGACAGTGCAGATGGCCTTCTTGGTGATAGTGAAAGTGGTAGCTCTCTCGGTGTCATAACAAGGGCTCAAAAACTTGTGGAAACTTCTTCACAGAAAGACCATTGACACCTCGGTGCCTCCAAATATGTGACTACGAGACACCAGAGAGCTCGACACCTCCTCCTCATTTTGTAGATTCCTACATGCACACATGATACCTCTATATTTTTCAGTGTTGTTGTGTACACCTCTGGAGATCACGGTAATTGAGTCTCACCCTCCTTCCCACTTTGTCCTGGATTCGCTAGTCTTGTGACAGTGCAGGTGGTCTTCTTGGTGACAGTGAAAGTGGTAGAAGGGTAGCTGAATGAGATGGAGTGTTCTATAATGACAAGTGGAAGAATCAAGTTCTATCACAGATCATGACTTGGCTCAAGCCACATGCCACATGAAGAAGAGAAACGGGGAAGGTAATAAACTAAGTCAGCTAATGGTTATTATAGGTTCAAAAATAAAAAAGAATATTGTATAGGTGTTAGAATTAGAAGTTCACTAACATAGTCTTTGGACACCGCAACCTTCATGCAATCTTGGACACAACAATTGGACAACATGCAATCTTGGACACCTCAATATGAAATATTATATCAATGGGGTGGTAAACATTTAATGTTTGGGAATTAATGCTAACTTGAAAGTTAGCATTAATCCATGTTAATCCATTATGGATCAAATATGCACTTGAAAGTGCTTTTAAGTAAGATATGTTAAGAGTGTGTAAGAGTGTGCCTCGGGAAGAGGCCAAATAAGGCCTTGAAATTAAAACTTTAGCCTAAAATCCAAAAGTGACTTAGACAAATAAAGCCTCCAAATTAAAACTTTAGCCTAAAAACCAAAAGCGACTTGAAAATGTGTGTGAAACTATTAAAACTTTGATTAAATTGTTTGGTTTTTGTGCCGTAATAATACAACCATGAACAATCGATTACTATAAGTACCAAAGGGAAGGGACTAATAAGAGCTATCTTGAACTCTTAGATAAAAAAACATTACCGTGTCCAGGAAATAAAAAGGTTAATGACGCCATGAAACTTTTATAAACTAAAACTACTTTTCTTATTAAGACTAAAATCGATTCCTTTTGGTGATTGTGGATTTCCTTACCTGTAAAGATTAATATGAATGCAGAGATGCATAATAAGATCGACACCTATGTTCTTATGAGGATTCCCACCAATTTAACCACAAGCATTTTCCTGTGATAGAGAACTTATATGAACTTTCTCTATTGTCGAGAGGAAAGACTCCTGGAAACAATTGAAAAAAGGAATATGGGGAAATTGATAAATTGTGAAGCAAAGAGAGATGCAGAGAGAAAGAATAGAACAGTATATTGAAATGTATAAAGAAGTACAGAACTCAGAAGATGTTCAGAAGATGTAATTACAATGTAAGATGGTTGAGCTATATATGCTCAAGCATGACGAAAATAGAAAGTACAACTGTCCAGTACAGCTGGCAGTGTACGGTCGTACTGTTGAGGGTACAATATATTTAACACTCCCTCTTAGACTCAACAGTTACAATCAACAGCACTGACTATGCCTAAGTGTTGTCTCTGGAAGTCAAAAACTGACTTTCCTAGTGGCTTGGTGAAAATATCAACAAGTTGATCTCTAGATCCACAGAATTGTAGTGCAATGTCACCATTATTGACTAACTCGCGTATGAAATGAAACCGAGTGTCAATATGTTTACTTTTCTTGTGGAACACATGGTTCTTGGATAATGCAATTGCTGATGGGTTGTCATAGAAAATAAGAGTTGGATATTTTTATGTTTGTGACATGTCTTTCAATAATCTTCTCAGCCACACTGCTTGACAAGAAGCTGAGGTAGCAGCTACATACTCTGCCTCTGCAGAAGATATTGATACAATCGGCTGCTTCTTCGATGCCCATGAAATTAGGTTCGTGCCCAGTTGAAAAACAT
>JZKD02S1846316.1:0-19725 GCA_000966675.3 Picea glauca | reverse complement strand
AAGTCAAGAGAAGCCAAGCACCACTGCAACTTCTCTAATAAAATTGGTTTCATTATCTCACCTGTGTGACTAGCACGACTTTCGATTTCCCGAGGGGTCACTCCACCTCCAACATGTCTTCCATAACTGTGTTGTATGACATATTTAGTGACAGGTCTCCTCCTGTCCAAAACACATGTAAAATATAAATTACAACTATCACAGACCATCTCAGTGTAACCATTATAGGTGACATTTGCGCTTCCCATATGCTAAAGCGCCCATTTCACTGCAACACTTGAATCTGTCACATTTCGTACAACAACATTAGCATGTCAAACGTCTGGTCTTAACCATTTTAGCACATACAATAGACCTCCTACTGAAATTACACGAGACATAACCTTTTCTTCTTTATAGACAGGCCAACATTTTGCTTCATCCTTTCTTTTTCTTGACTTAGATCGGAAAGAACTTCTCTCATTCTCCCCTTTGGTTCAACCTCTAACCAACATCGCCTCTCAAGTTGTGGTTTCTCTACTAGATTTTCTCCTCATCTCCTCAGCCAACAAAGCTCCCACAACGGAGTCATAATATAAAACATCTTATAAGCTAAATCTAATAGAGGTGACTAGATTATCCAAAGACTCAGGCAACAAACACAATAGTGTAATAGCCTTATCCTCATATTCGAATTTAACTTCCATACTAGTCAGTTGAACTATAAGGTTATTAAAGGTATTTAAACGGTCAACGAATTGTGTACCTTCTTTCATCCACAAACTGTACAACTATCTCTTCAAGTAGATTCTACTCGCCAAGGAATTCGTCATATATAGAATTTCCAGCCTACTCCATAAGCCTGATGTTGTATCCTCTACTACGATATTAAACAAAAACTCATCTACCAGACACAAATGAATGGTGCTAAGAGATTTTGCATCCACATCCTCCCATTCCCATTCTGTCATGGTTGTTGGTTTCTTTGACTTGCCTGCCAATCCTTTTTGCAACCCTTGTTGCACCAATAAATCTCACTTCTTGAGCTTCCAGASCTCAAAGTTGTTTTTATCGCTGAAGTTTTTAGATTCAAACTTCAAACTTCAAACTCTGCATCTTATCCATTAGCACAAAATATCTCCTTGATCCCACACACAACATCCATTTATACCATCATCACAACTTCCAAAGATATAAAACAAGTAGGAATTCAGAAATAAAGACTTTAAGTATGGAACTTATTTACCTCTTACCAGTACCTGTAATTCCTTCTTGTTCTTATTACCTTGATGCTTCTACCATAAACAAGAATATACATCTGTCACTTCAGATGCCACTTTAGTACTGCCTTCCAGCTTATAAAGGTTATCAACCTTTGTTTCCTTCATCACTACTAAATTCCCTTTTAACACTGTACGAGCTCCACCTTGACCTGTATACTTATATCCACAAGAATCTAACACTCCTAATGAAATCAAATTTGGTCTAAGCTCAGATACATATATAACATCCGTTAATTCCCTAACAATACCATTGGACAACCTGATTCTAATACTACCAACCCCAACAGTTTTACGTGGAATACCATTTCTCATAAACATTATACCCTCATCAACAGATTGGTAAGAAAAGAACCAATTTGTATGTGAGCACATGTGGTGGGAGGCACCTGAATCTAACTGCCATTCTTCTTGATATCTTAAATTACTAGAAATCGATAAAACGTGATCAATTATACCTGAATTTGTTACAGTCAAATTTGCTTCTTCAATAGCTTTTTCCTCAGATTCCTTTCTCTTCCAAGAATCTTTTTTGAGATGTCTTGTTTTTCCACAGTGCCATCATTTTCCGTTATCCTTTCTTTGTCTTGACTTAGATCAAAAATAACTTCTCTCATTCTCCTCTTTGGTTCGACCTCTGACCAACATCGCCTCTCAAGTTGAGGTTTCTCTACTAGATTTTCTCATCATCTCCTCACCCAACAAAGATCCCACAACAGAGTCATCATCTAAAACATATTATGAGCTAAAGCTAATGGAGTTGACTAGATTATCCCAAGACTTAGGCAACGAACACATTAGTGTAATAGCCTTATCCTCATCTTCGAATTTAACTTCCATACTAGTCAATTGANAAACATCTTATAAGCTAAATCTAATAGAGGTGACTAGATTATCCCAAGACTCAGGCAACAAACACAATAGTGTAATAGCCTTATCCTCATCTTCGAATTTAACTTCCATACTAGTCAGTTGAACTATAAGGGTATTAAAGGTATTTAAACGGTCAACAACTTTTGTACCTTCTTTCATCCACAAACTGTACAACTGT
Organism: Picea glauca; assembly: GCA_000966675.3. Lineage (NCBI taxonomy): Eukaryota > Viridiplantae > Streptophyta > Pinopsida > Pinales > Pinaceae > Picea > Picea glauca. The sequence goes on along the minus strand of JZKD02S1846316.1, from coordinate 17,415 downwards.
CTCTTCAAGTAGATTCTGCTCGCCAAGGAATTCGTCATATATAGACTTTCCAGCCTACTCCATAAGCCTGATGTTGTATCCTCTACTACGATATTAAACAAAAACTCATCTACCAGACACAAATGAATGGTGCTAAGATATTTTGCATCCACATCCTCCCATTCCCATTCTGTCATGGTTGTTGGTTTCTTTGACTTGCCTGCCAATCCTTTTTGCAACCCTTGTTGCACCAATAAATCTCACTTCTTGAGCTTCCAGACCTCAAAGTTGTTTTTATCGCTGAAGTTTTTAGATTCAAACTTCAAACTTCAAACTCTGCATCTTATCCATTAGCACAAAATATCTCCTTGATCCCACACACAACATCCATTTATACCATCATCACAACTTCCAAAGATATAAAACAAGTAGGAATTCAAAAATAAAGATTTTAAGTATGGAACTTATTTACCTTTTACCAGTACCTGCAATTCCTTCTTGTTCTTATTACCTTGATGCTTCTACCATAAACAAGAATATACATCTGTCACTTCAGATGCCACTTTAGTACTTCCTTCCAGCTTATAAAGGTTATCAACCTTTGTTTCCTTCATCACTACTAAATTCCCTTTTGACACTGTACGAGATCCACCTTGACCTGTATACTTATATCCACAAGAATCCAACACTCCTAATGAAATCAAATTTGATCTAAGCTCAGCTACATATCTAACATCTGTTAATTCCCTAACAATACCATTGGACAACCTGATTCTAATACTACCAACCCCAACAGTTTTACGTGGAATACCATTTCCCATAAACACTATACCCTCATCAACAGATTGGTAAGAAAAGAACCAATTTGTATGTGAGCACATGTGGTGGGAGGCACCTGAATCTAACTGCTATTCTTCTTGATATCTTAAATTACTAGAAATCGATAAAACGTGATCAATTATACCTGAATTTGTTACAGTCAAATTTGCTTCTTCAATAGCTTTTTCCTCAGATTCCTTTCTCTTCCAAGAATCTTTTTTGAGATGTCTTGTTTTTCCACAGTGCCATCATTTTCCGTTATCCTTTCTTTGTCTTGACTTAGATCAAAAATAACTTCTCTCATTCTCCTCTTTGGTTCGACCTCTGACCAACATCGCCTCTCAAGTTGAGGTTTCTCTACTAGATTTTCTCATCATCTCCTCACCCAACAAAGATCCCACAACAGAGTCATAATCTAAAACATCTTATGAGCTAAAGCTAATGGAGTTGACTAGATTATCCCAAGACTTAGGCAACGAACACATTAGTGTAATAGCCTTATCCTCATCTTCGAATTTAACTTCCATACTAGTCAATTGAACTATAAGGGTATTAAATGTATTTAAATGGTCAACGACTTTTGTACCTTATTTCATCTGCAAACTGTACAACTGTCTCTTCAAGTAGATTATGCTCATCAAGGAATTCTTCATATAGAGACTTTCCAGCCTACTCCATAAGCCTGATGTTGTATCCTCTACTACGATATTAAACAGAACCTCATCCACCAGATATAAACGTATGGTGCTAAGAGCTTTTGCATCCACATCCTCCCATTCCCATTCTGTCATGGTTGTTGGTTTCTTTTACTTGCCTGCCAATTCTTTTTGCAACCCTTGTTGCACCAGTAAATCTCGTTTCTTGAGATTCCAGAGCTCAAAGTTATTTTTACCACAGAAGTTTTCATCTTCAAACTTCAAAATCTAAATCTTATACATTAGCACAAAAAATATCTAAATATCTACTTCTCATAAAACCCAAAGATCTTTGAAAAAATATGTGGAAGAATGATTGGTGAAAAGTTTATTTAAAAAACCTTTTAATAATATATAAAAATGTTTAAAAAATCTTTTATAAAATAAAAACGAAATCACCTTTTAAAAAAATTCAATTTTACATTTAAATTCCTCCACCATATTAACTTTAACTTCACCCACGTGACTTGGCTTGGCACTTTTTAATTAATGAAAATTACCTTTTAAGCATACACGTCTCCACTCTTATGCTATATCATACCTTAAGTTTTCAAAAAAATAAAGCATGCGAATATTTTTACTTGGGAGATCGTGGCTTTTTCACTTAAGGGTGCAGCCGCATGCAGCTCAAGATTCTACTCCAGGGAGTCTACACCTCTCGACATACTTGGGGTGCGAAAATGTTATCAAATGTATGCCTTGCTCCATTTCTTCAACTACGGAAATTCCAGTAATTTTTCACGAACGTAAGGGTGGGTAATAAGTATATGCACCCTACGAGAGGAGGGACCTACAGAGGTGTATAAATTTACGCACCCTCACACAGATTTCACTTTTGCTAGCTCTTCCAAGAATTTGAGGCTCTCCTCCAACCAACTCTGATACCACTTGTTAGAATTGTTAATACAGAAAACACAATTCACAGTGACAATTAACAATCACACACATAACAAATAGACATAGGGATTTCACGTGGTTCACCCAAGCATTGGGATACATCCACCAAGCATAGGCATCGATTGTCTTATTATTCAGATTATGGAGATTACATCAGATTTGCAAGTCTCTCACCCACTCAATCTCTCTAACTCATTTTGCGTCTATGGGATTACATGAATTTATACATTCACACATGAAACTAAATATCAAATGCAATCCCTATCCATATTCTAATTTGGTGTATTTGGTTGTAACCAATGCAAAATAATAGGATCCAAATCTATTTTTGTTAATTGGTTGTCACTAAAACCAAACAATCTCCACCTTGACAACAATTAACCTAATACCTTGCTTCTTTCTTTTTTTCATCACCTTTTCTATAAGCCAAGAGAAGCCAAGCATCGCTGTAACTTCTATAATAAAATCGGTTTCATGATCTCACCTCTATGACTTTCACGACTTTGGAATTCCTGAGGGGTCACTCCACCTCCAACATGTCTTCCACAATTTTATTGTGAGACATATTTAGTGATAGATCTCCTCCTGTCCAAAACACATGTAAAATATACATTACAACTATCACAGACCATCTTAGTGTAACCATTATAGGTGACATTTGTGCTTCCCATACGCTGAAGAACCCATTTCACTGCAACACCTAAATCTATCACATTTCGTACAACATCATTAGAATGTGAAACATCTGGTCTTAACCATTTCAACACATACAACATACCTCCTACTGAACTTACACGAGACATAACCTTTTCTTCTATAGAGATAGGCCCTATACTTGAATATTTTCTCGTGTACCAATAGGCCATACAATGAATTACCTAACATGCAAAAAAATTTACCATTGCGATCTTGAATCAACTCTTTTGGTTGTTCCATACATTCAATATCTCTATCAAGGATGACCTTGTGAGAAGTAGGATCACACACACAACATCCCTTTATACCATCATCACAACTTCCAGAGATAGAAAACAAGCAGGAATTCAGAAACAAAGATTTCAAGTATGGAACTGATTTACCTCTTACCAGTACCTGCAATTCTTTCTTGTTCTTATGACCTTTATGCTTATGCCATTAACAATAAGATACATATGTCATTTCAGATGCCACTTCATTACCGCCTTCCATCGTATATAGGTTATCAACCTTTGTTTCCTTCATCACTACTAAATTCCCTTTTGACACTGTCAGAGCTCCACCTTGACCTGTATACTTATATCCACAAGAATCCAACAATCCTAATGAAATCAAATTTGATCTAAGATCAACTACATATCTAACATTTTTTAATTCCCTAACAATACCATTGAACATCCTAATTCTAATACTACTAACCTCAAAATTTTTACATGGAATACCATTTCCCATAAACACTATACCCTCATCAACAGATTGCTAAGAAAAGAACCAATTTCTATGTTTGCACATGTGGTGGGAGGCACTTGAATCTAACTACTATTATTCTTGATATTGTCAATTACTAGAAATGGATAAAATGCGATCAATTATACCTAAATTTTTTACAGTCAAATTTGCTTCTTTCATAGCATTTTCCTTAGATTCCTTTCTCTTCCAACAATCTTTCTTGAGATTTCTTGTTTTTCCATAGTGCCAGCATTTTGCTTCATCCTTTCTTTGTCTTGACTTAGATCGGAAAGAACTTCTCTCATTCTCCCCTTTGGTTCAACCTTTGACCAACATCGACTCTCAAGTTGTTGTTTCTCTACTAGATTTTCTCCTCATCTCCTCAGCCAACAAAGCTCCCATAACAGAGTCATAATCTAAGACATCTTATGAGATAAATCTAATAGAGGTGACTAGATTATCCCAAGACTCAGGCAACGAATGCAATAATGTAATAGCCTTATCCTCATCTTCAAATTTAACTTCCATACTATTCAATTGAACTATAAGGGTATTAAAGGTATTTAAATGGTCAACGACTTTTGTACCTTATTTCATCTACAAACTGTACATCTATCTCTTCACGTAGATTCTTCTCGTAAACGAATTCGTGATATACAGACTTTCCAGACTGCTCCATAAGCCTGATGTTGTATCCTCTACTACGATATTAAACAAAACCTCATCCGCCAGACATAAACGTATGGTGATAAGAGCTTTCCAATCCACATCCTCCCATTCCCATTCTATCATGGTTGTTGGTTTCTTTTACTTGCCTATCAATTCTTTTTGCAACCCTTGTTGCACCAGTAAATCTTGCTTCTTGAGCTTCCAGAGCTCAAAGTTGTTTTTACCACAGAAGTTTTCAGCTTCAAACTTCAAAATCTGCATCTTAGACATTAGCACAAAAAATATCTGAATATCTACTTCTTATAAAACCCAAAAATCTTTGAAAAAATATGTGGAAGAATGATTGGTGAAAAGTTTATTTAAAAAACCTTTTAATAATATATTAAAATGTTTAAAAAATCTTTTATAATACAAAAACAAAATCACCTTTTAAAAACATTCACTTTTACATTTAAATTCCTCCACCATATTAACTTTAACTTCACCCACGTGATTTGGCTTGGCACTTTTTAATTAATGAAAATTACCTTTTAAGAATACACATCTCCACTCTTATGCTATATCATACCTTAATTTTTCAAAAAAATAAAGCATGCGAATATTTTTACTTGGGAGATCGTGGATTTTTCAGTTAAGGGAGCCGCCGCATGCACCTCAAGATTCCACTGTGGGGATTCTGCACCTCTCGAAACAGTTGGGGTATGGAAATCTTATCAAATGTACGCATTGTTCCTTTTCTTCAGTTGCGGAAATTCCAGTGATTTTTCACGAACGTAAGGGTGGGTAATAAGTCTTCGCACCCTACGAGAGGAGGGACCTACGAAGATGTATAAATTTACGCACCGTCACACAGATTTCACTTCTGCCAGCTCCTTCGAGAATTTGAAGCTCTCCTCCAACCATCTCTGATACCACTTGTTAAAATTGTCAATGAGGAAAACACAATTCGCAGTGACAATTAACAATCACACACATAACAAATAGACACAGGGATTTCACGTGGTTCACCCAAACATTGGGATAAGTTCACCAAGCATAGGCATCGGTTGTCTTATTATTCAGATTATGGAGATTACATCATATTTTCAAGTCTCTCACCCACTGAGTCTCTTATAGTCAATTTTCTTGTATGGGCTTACATGAATTTATACATTCACACATGAAACTAAATATCAAATGAAATCCCTATCCATATTCTAGCTTGCTCTATTTGATTGTAACCAATGCAGAATAATAGGATCCAAATCTATTTTTGGTAATTGATTGTCACCAAAACCCAACAATCTCCACCTTGACAACAATTAACCTGATACATTGCTTCTTTCTTTTGTTCATCACCTTTTCTATAAGCGAAGAGAATCCAAGCACCGCTGCAACTTCTGTAATAAAATTGGTTTCATGATCTCGCATCGATGACGTTCACGACTTTGGATTTCCTGAGGGGTCACTCCAAGTCTAACATGTCTTCCACAACTGTGTCATGAGACATGTTTAGTGATAGGTCTCCTCCTATCCAAAACAACTGTAAAATATACTTTACAACTATCACAGAACATTTCAGTGTAGCCATTATAGGTGACATTTGTGCTTCCCATACGCTGAAGCACCCATTTCACTGCAACACCTGAATCTGTCACATTTCTTACAACATCATTAGTAGGTGAAACATCTGGTCTTAACCATTTCAACACATACAACAGATCTTCTACTAAACTTACACGAGACATAACCTTTTCTTCTTTATAGACAAACCCTATACTTGAAGAAAACTTATAATGGAAAGCAAGAGGGATAAAAACTGGTTTTTCAATGTTCATCCTGAACTCCAACCACAACTTACAATTACCATCTCTGTATACTTCCATGCCCTTGATTTTTTTTGCTACTCCTTGATCCCTCATCTGAATTGTCCTGTCCATCTGAGTCATTTTCTTACTGATTATATCCATCCTTCGGCTTGCATCAAGCATATCATCAACAAAGAACATCAAGACTATGAATGTACTATAAACCATAAAGTCATTCCTAACCTTTGATAAATCCTGACTCACTATGAAGGATGCAAACCTCTGATATATTTGCCCGGGTAACAATAGGCCATACAATGAATTACCTAACATGCAAACAAATTTACCGTTGCTGTCTTGAATCAACCCTTTTGGTTGTTCCATACATTCAATATATCTTTCAAGGATGACCTTGTGAGAAGTAGGATCCCACACACAACATCCCTTTATACCATCATCAAAACTTCTAGAGATATAAAACAAGCAAGAATTCAGAAACAAAGATTTTAAGTCTGGAACTAATTTACCTCTTGCCTTACCTACAATTATTTCTTATTCTTATGACCTTGATTCTTCTTCCATAAACAAGAAGATACATCTGTCACTTCAGATGCCACTTCAGTACTGCCTTAAATCTTATAAAGGTTATCAACCTTTGTTGCCTTCATCACTACTAAATTCCCTCTCAAAACTGTGAGAGCTTCACCTTGACATGTATACTTATATCCACAAGAATCCAACACTCCTAATGAAATCAAATTTGATTTAAGGTCAGCTACATATCTAACATCTATTAATTCCCTAACAATACCATTGAACATCCTGATACTAATACTGTCAACCCCAACAATTTTACATGGAATATCATTTCCCATAAACACTATACCCTCATCAATAGATTGGTAAGAAAAGAACCAATTTCTATGTGAGGACATGTGGTGGGAGGCACCTGAATCTAACTTCCATTCTTCTCTATATTGTAAATTACTAGAAAGGGATAAAACATGATCAATTGTACCTGAATTTGTTATAGTCAAATTTGCTTCTTTTATAGTGTTTTCCTCAGATTCCTTTCTCTTCCAACAATCTTTCTTGAGATGTCCTATTTTGCCATAGTTCCAGTATTTTTATTTATCCTTTCTTTGTTTTGACTTAGATCGGAAAGAACTGCTCTCATTTTGCTCTTTGGTTCATCCTCTAACCAGCATTGCCTCTCAAGTTGAGGTTTCTTTACTAGATTTTATCTTCATCTCCTCAGCCAACAAAGCTCCCACAATAGAGTCATAACCTAAAACATTTGATCAACCAAAGCTAATAGAGGTGACTAGATTATACCAAGACTCAGGCAACAAACACAACAGTGTAATAGCCTTCTCCTCATCTTTGAATTTAACTTCCATACTAGTCAATTGAGCTATAAGGGTATTAAAGGTATTTAAATGGTCAATGACTTTTGTACCTTCTTTCATCCGCAAATTGAACAATTGTCTCTTCAAGTAGATTCTACTCGCCAAGGAATTCGTCATATATAGACTTTCCAACCTGCTCCGTAGGCCTGATGTTGTATCCTCTACTACGATATTAAACAGAAACTCATTCGCCAGACATAAACAAATGGTGCTAAGAGCTTTCGTATCCACATCCTCCCATTCCCATTCTGTCATGGCTATTGGTTTCTTTGACTTTCCTGCAAATTTTTTTTGCAACACTTGTTGCACCAGTAAATCCCGCATCTTGAGATTCGATAGCTCAAAGTTGTTTTTACCACAAAACTTTTCAGCTTCAAACTTCGAACTCTGCATCTTATCCATTATCACAAAAAATCTCCCAATATCTACTGCTTATAAAACCCAAAGATCTTTGAAAAAACATGTGGAGGAATGATTGGAGAAAATTTTATTTAAGAAACCTTTTAATAATATATAAAAAGGTTTAAAAAATCTTTTATAAATGAAAAAAAAACGACCTTTTAAAAACATTCACTTTTACATTTAAATTCCTCCACCATATTAACTTTAAATTCACCCACGTGACATGGATGAAAATTACCTTTTAAGAACACACGTCTCCACTCTTATGCTATATCATAACTTAAGTTTTCAAAAAAATAAAGAATGCGGATATTTTTACTTGGGATATCACGGATTTTTGAGTTAAGGGAGTTGTCGCATGCAGCTCAAGCTTCCACTATGGGGAATCTGCACCTCTCGACACACTTGGGGTGTGAAATCTTATCAAATGTATGCATTGTTCCTTTTCTTCAGCTATGGAAATTCCATTAATTTTTCACAAAAGTAAGGGTGGGTAATAAGTCTATGTACCCTACGAGAGGAGGTACCTGCGGAGATGTATAAATTTACACACCCTCACACAGATTTCACTTCTGCGAGCTCCTTCAAGAAATTGAAGCTCTCCTCCAACCAGCTCTGATACTACTTGTGAGAATCTCAATGCGGAAAACACAATTCACAGTGACAATTAACAATCACACACATACGAAATGGACACAACGATTCCACGTGGTTCACCCAAACGTTGGGCTACGTCCACAAAGAATAGGCATCGATTGTATTATTATTTGGATTATGGAGATTGCATTAGATTTGCAGGTCTCTCACACACTCAATCTCTCACAGTCATTTTGTATCTACAGGCTTACATGAATTTATACATTCACACATGAAACTAAATATGAAATTCAATCCCTATCCATATTCTAACTTGGTCTATTTGTTTGTAACCAATGCAAAATAATAGGATCCAAATCTGTTTTTGGTAATTGGTTGTCACCAAATCCTAACAATCTCACACCTTGACAACAATTAACTTGATACCTTGCTTCTTCCTTTTGTTCATGACCTTTTCTGCAAGCCAAGAGAAGCCAAGAACCACTGTAGCTTCTCTAATAAAATTGGTTTCATGATCTTGCTTGTGTGACTTGCACGACTTTGGATTTTCTGAGGGGTCACTCCACCTCCAACATATCTTCCGCAACTATGTTGTGAGACATATTTAGTGATAGGTCTCCTCCTGTCCAAAACACTTGTAAAATATACATTACAACTATCACAAACCATCTCAGTGTAACCACTATAGGTGACATTTGTTCTTTCCATANTGCTATATCATACCTTAAGTTTTCAAAAAAATAAAGCATGCGAATATTTTTACTTGGGAGATCGTGGCTTTTTCACTTAAGGGTGCAGCCGCATGCACCTCAAGATTCCACTCCAAGGAGTCTACACCTCTCGACATACTTGGGGTGCGAAAATGTTATCAAATGTATGCCTTGCTCCATTTCTTCAACTACGGAAATTCAAGTAAATTTTCACGAACGTAAGGGTGGGTAATAAGTCTATGCACCCTACGAGAGGAGGGACCTACAGAGGTGTATAAATTTACGCACCTTCACACAGATTTCACTTTTGCTAGCTCTTCCGAGAATTTGAGGCTCTCCTCCAACCAACTCTGATACCACTTGTTAGAATTGTTAATACAGAAAACACAATTCATAGTGACAATTAACAATCACACACATAACAAATAGACATAGGGATTTCACGTGGTTCAACCAAGCATTGGGATACATCCACCAAGCATATGCATTGATAGTCTTATTATTCAGATTATGGAGATTACATCAGATTTGCAAGTCTCTCACCCACTCAATCTCTCTAAGTCATTTTGAGTCTATGGGATTACATGAATTTATACATTCACGCATGAAACTGAATATCAAATGCAATCCCTATCCATATTCTAATTTGGTCTATTCGGTTGTAACCAATGCAAAATAATAGGATCCAAATCTATTTTTGTTAATTGGTTGTCACTAAAACCAAACAATCTCCACCTTGACAACAATTAACCTAATACCTTGCTTCTTTCTTTTGTTCATCACCTTTTCTATAAGCCAAGAGAAGCCAAGCATCGCTGTAACTTTTGTAATAAAATCGGTTTCATGATCTCGCCTCTGTGACTTTCACGACTTTGGAATTCCTGAGGGGTCACTCCACCTCCAACATGTCTTCCACAATTTTATTGTGAGACATATTTAGTGATAAATCTCCTCCTGTCCAAAACACTTGTAAAATATACATTACAACTATCACAGACCATCTTAGTGTAACCATTATAGGTGACATTTGTGCTTCCCATATGCTGAAGAACCCATTTCACTGCAACACCTAAATCTATCACATTTCGTACAACATCATTAGAATGTGAAACATCTAGTCTTAACCATTTCAACAGATACAACATACCTCCTACTGAACTTACATGAGACATAACCTTTTCTTCTATAGAGATAGGCCCTATACTTGAATATTTTCTCGTGTACCAATAGGCCATACAATGAATTACCTAACATGCAAACAAATTTAACATTGTGATCTTGAATCAACTCTTTTGGTTGTTCCATACATTCAATATCTCTTTCAAGGATGACCTTGTGAGAAGTAGGATCACACACACAACATCCCTTTATACCATCATCACAACTTCCAGAGATAGAAAACAAGCAGGAATTCAGAAACAAAGATTTCAAGTATGGAACTGATTTACCTCTTACCAGTACCTGCAATTCTTTCTTGTTCTTATGACCTTTATGCTTATGCCATTAACAATAAGATACATATGTCATTTCAGATGCCACTTCATTACCGCCTTCCATCGTATATAGGTTATCAACCTTTGTTTCCTTCATCACTACTAAATTCCCTTTTGACACTGTCAGAGCTCCACCTTGACCTGTATACTTATATCCACAAGAATCCAACAATCCTAATGAAATCAAATTTGATCTAAGATCAACTACATATCTAACATTTTTTAATTCCCTAACAATACCATTGAACATCCTAATTCTAATACTACTAACCTCAAAATTTTTACATGGAATACCATTTCCCATAAACACTATACCCTCATCAACAGATTGCTAAGAAAAGAACCAATTTCTATGTTTGCACATGTGGTGGGAGGCACTTGAATCTAACTACTATTATTCTTGATATTGTCAATTACTAGAAATGGATAAAATGCGATCAATTATACCTAAATTTTTTACAGTCAAATTTGCTTCTTTCATAGCATTTTCCTTAGATTCCTTTCTCTTCCAACAATCTTTCTTGAGATTTCTTGTTTTTCCATAGTGCCAGCATTTTGCTTCATCCTTTCTTTGTCTTGACTTAGATCGGAAAGAACTTCTCTCATTCTCCCCTTTGGTTCAACCTTTGACCAACATCGACTCTCAAGTTGTTGTTTCTCTACTAGATTTTCTCCTCATCTCCTCAGCCAACAAAGCTCCCATAACAGAGTCATAATCTAAGACATCTTATGAGATAAATCTAATAGAGGTGACTAGATTATCCCAAGACTCAGGCAACGAATGCAATAATGTAATAGCCTTATCCTCATCTTCAAATTTAACTTCCATACTATTCAATTGAACTATAAGGGTATTAAAGGTATTTAAATGGTCAACGACTTTTGTACCTTATTTCATCTACAAACTGTACATCTATCTCTTCACGTAGATTCTTCTCGTAAACGAATTCGTGATATACAGACTTTCCAGACTGCTCCATAAGCCTGATGTTGTATCCTCTACTACGATATTAAACAAAACCTCATCCGCCAGACATAAACGTATGGTGATAAGAGCTTTCCAATCCACATCCTCCCATTCCCATTCTATCATGGTTGTTGGTTTCTTTTACTTGCCTATCAATTCTTTTTGCAACCCTTGTTGCACCAGTAAATCTTGCTTCTTGAGCTTCCAGAGCTCAAAGTTGTTTTTACCACAGAAGTTTTCAGCTTCAAACTTCAAAATCTGCATCTTAGACATTAGCACAAAAAATATCTGAATATCTACTTCTTATAAAACCCAAAAATCTTTGAAAAAATATGTGGAAGAATGATTGGTGAAAAGTTTATTTAAAAAACCTTTTAATAATATATTAAAATGTTTAAAAAATCTTTTATAATACAAAAACAAAATCACCTTTTAAAAACATTCACTTTTACATTTAAATTCCTCCACCATATTAACTTTAACTTCACCCACGTGATTTGGCTTGGCACTTTTTAATTAATGAAAATTACCTTTTAAGAATACACATCTCCACTCTTATGCTATATCATACCTTAATTTTTCAAAAAAATAAAGCATGCGAATATTTTTACTTGGGAGATCGTGGATTTTTCAGTTAAGGGAGCCGCCGCATGCACCTCAAGATTCCACTGTGGGGATTCTGCACCTCTCGAAACAGTTGGGGTATGGAAATCTTATCAAATGTACGCATTGTTCCTTTTCTTCAGTTGCGGAAATTCCAGTGATTTTTCACGAACGTAAGGGTGGGTAATAAGTCTTCGCACCCTACGAGAGGAGGGACCTACGAAGATGTATAAATTTACGCACCGTCACACAGATTTCACTTCTGCCAGCTCCTTCGAGAATTTGAAGCTCTCCTCCAACCATCTCTGATACCACTTGTTAAAATTGTCAATGAGGAAAACACAATTCGCAGTGACAATTAACAATCACACACATAACAAATAGACACAGGGATTTCACGTGGTTCACCCAAACATTGGGATAAGTTCACCAAGCATAGGCATCGGTTGTCTTATTATTCAGATTATGGAGATTACATCATATTTTCAAGTCTCTCACCCACTGAGTCTCTTATAGTCAATTTTCTTGTATGGGCTTACATGAATTTATACATTCACACATGAAACTAAATATCAAATGAAATCCCTATCCATATTCTAGCTTGCTCTATTTGATTGTAACCAATGCAGAATAATAGGATCCAAATCTATTTTTGGTAATTGATTGTCACCAAAACCCAACAATCTCCACCTTGACAACAATTAACCTGATACATTGCTTCTTTCTTTTGTTCATCACCTTTTCTATAAGCGAAGAGAATCCAAGCACCGCTGCAACTTCTGTAATAAAATTGGTTTCATGATCTCGCATCGATGACGTTCACGACTTTGGATTTCCTGAGGGGTCACTCCAAGTCTAACATGTCTTCCACAACTGTGTCATGAGACATGTTTAGTGATAGGTCTCCTCCTATCCAAAACAACTGTAAAATATACTTTACAACTATCACAGAACATTTCAGTGTAGCCATTATAGGTGACATTTGTGCTTCCCATACGCTGAAGCACCCATTTCACTGCAACACCTGAATCTGTCACATTTCTTACAACATCATTAGTAGGTGAAACATCTGGTCTTAACCATTTCAACACATACAACAGATCTTCTACTAAACTTACACGAGACATAACCTTTTCTTCTTTATAGACAAACCCTATACTTGAAGAAAACTTATAATGGAAAGCAAGAGGGATAAAAACTGGTTTTTCAATGTTCATCCTGAACTCCAACCACAACTTACAATTACCATCTCTGTATACTTCCATGCCCTTGATTTTTTTTGCTACTCCTTGATCCCTCATCTGAATTGTCCTGTCCATCTGAGTCATTTTCTTACTGATTATATCCATCCTTCGGCTTGCATCAAGCATATCATCAACAAAGAACATCAAGACTATGAATGTACTATAAACCATAAAGTCATTCCTAACCTTTGATAAATCCTGACTCACTATGAAGGATGCAAACCTCTGATATATTTGCCCGGGTAACAATAGGCCATACAATGAATTACCTAACATGCAAACAAATTTACCGTTGCTGTCTTGAATCAACCCTTTTGGTTGTTCCATACATTCAATATATCTTTCAAGGATGACCTTGTGAGAAGTAGGATCCCACACACAACATCCCTTTATACCATCATCAAAACTTCTAGAGATATAAAACAAGCAAGAATTCAGAAACAAAGATTTTAAGTCTGGAACTAATTTACCTCTTGCCTTACCTACAATTATTTCTTATTCTTATGACCTTGATTCTTCTTCCATAAACAAGAAGATACATCTGTCACTTCAGATGCCACTTCAGTACTGCCTTAAATCTTATAAAGGTTATCAACCTTTGTTGCCTTCATCACTACTAAATTCCCTCTCAAAACTGTGAGAGCTTCACCTTGACATGTATACTTATATCCACAAGAATCCAACACTCCTAATGAAATCAAATTTGATTTAAGGTCAGCTACATATCTAACATCTATTAATTCCCTAACAATACCATTGAACATCCTGATACTAATACTGTCAACCCCAACAATTTTACATGGAATATCATTTCCCATAAACACTATACCCTCATCAATAGATTGGTAAGAAAAGAACCAATTTCTATGTGAGGACATGTGGTGGGAGGCACCTGAATCTAACTTCCATTCTTCTCTATATTGTAAATTACTAGAAAGGGATAAAACATGATCAATTGTACCTGAATTTGTTATAGTCAAATTTGCTTCTTTTATAGTGTTTTCCTCAGATTCCTTTCTCTTCCAACAATCTTTCTTGAGATGTCCTATTTTGCCATAGTTCCAGTATTTTTATTTATCCTTTCTTTGTTTTGACTTAGATCGGAAAGAACTGCTCTCATTTTGCTCTTTGGTTCATCCTCTAACCAGCATTGCCTCTCAAGTTGAGGTTTCTTTACTAGATTTTATCTTCATCTCCTCAGCCAACAAAGCTCCCACAATAGAGTCATAACCTAAAACATTTGATCAACCAAAGCTAATAGAGGTGACTAGATTATACCAAGACTCAGGCAACAAACACAACAGTGTAATAGCCTTCTCCTCATCTTTGAATTTAACTTCCATACTAGTCAATTGAGCTATAAGGGTATTAAAGGTATTTAAATGGTCAATGACTTTTGTACCTTCTTTCATCCGCAAATTGAACAATTGTCTCTTCAAGTAGATTCTACTCGCCAAGGAATTCGTCATATATAGACTTTCCAACCTGCTCCGTAGGCCTGATGTTGTATCCTCTACTACGATATTAAACAGAAACTCATTCGCCAGACATAAACAAATGGTGCTAAGAGCTTTCGTATCCACATCCTCCCATTCCCATTCTGTCATGGCTATTGGTTTCTTTGACTTTCCTGCAAATTTTTTTTGCAACACTTGTTGCACCAGTAAATCCCGCATCTTGAGATTCGATAGCTCAAAGTTGTTTTTACCACAAAACTTTTCAGCTTCAAACTTCGAACTCTGCATCTTATCCATTATCACAAAAAATCTCCCAATATCTACTGCTTATAAAACCCAAAGATCTTTGAAAAAACATGTGGAGGAATGATTGGAGAAAATTTTATTTAAGAAACCTTTTAATAATATATAAAAAGGTTTAAAAAATCTTTTATAAATGAAAAAAAAACGACCTTTTAAAAACATTCACTTTTACATTTAAATTCCTCCACCATATTAACTTTAAATTCACCCACGTGACATGGATGAAAATTACCTTTTAAGAACACACGTCTCCACTCTTATGCTATATCATAACTTAAGTTTTCAAAAAAATAAAGAATGCGGATATTTTTACTTGGGATATCACGGATTTTTGAGTTAAGGGAGTTGTCGCATGCAGCTCAAGCTTCCACTATGGGGAATCTGCACCTCTCGACACACTTGGGGTGTGAAATCTTATCAAATGTATGCATTGTTCCTTTTCTTCAGCTATGGAAATTCCATTAATTTTTCACAAAAGTAAGGGTGGGTAATAAGTCTATGTACCCTACGAGAGGAGGTACCTGCGGAGATGTATAAATTTACACACCCTCACACAGATTTCACTTCTGCGAGCTCCTTCAAGAAATTGAAGCTCTCCTCCAACCAGCTCTGATACTACTTGTGAGAATCTCAATGCGGAAAACACAATTCACAGTGACAATTAACAATCACACACATACGAAATGGACACAACGATTCCACGTGGTTCACCCAAACGTTGGGCTACGTCCACAAAGAATAGGCATCGATTGTATTATTATTTGGATTATGGAGATTGCATTAGATTTGCAGGTCTCTCACACACTCAATCTCTCACAGTCATTTTGTATCTACAGGCTTACATGAATTTATACATTCACACATGAAACTAAATATGAAATTCAATCCCTATCCATATTCTAACTTGGTCTATTTGTTTGTAACCAATGCAAAATAATAGGATCCAAATCTGTTTTTGGTAATTGGTTGTCACCAAATCCTAACAATCTCACACCTTGACAACAATTAACTTGATACCTTGCTTCTTCCTTTTGTTCATGACCTTTTCTGCAAGCCAAGAGAAGCCAAGAACCACTGTAGCTTCTCTAATAAAATTGGTTTCATGATCTTGCTTGTGTGACTTGCACGACTTTGGATTTTCTGAGGGGTCACTCCACCTCCAACATATCTTCCGCAACTATGTTGTGAGACATATTTAGTGATAGGTCTCCTCCTGTCCAAAACACTTGTAAAATATACATTACAACTATCACAAACCATCTCAGTGTAACCACTATAGGTGACATTTGTTCTTTCCATAGGCTGAAGCACCCATTTCACTGCAACACCTGAATCTGTCACATTTCTAACAACATAATTAGCAAGTGAAACATCTGGTCTTAACCATTTTAACACATACAACAGGCCTCCTACTGGACTTACACTAGACATAACCTTTTCTTCTTTATAGACAGGAGCTATACTTGAAGAAAACTAATAATGGAAAGCAAGAGGGATAATTTTTTTTTTTTCAATGTTCATCCTGAACTCCAACCGCAACTTACCATTACCATCTCCGTATACTTCCATGCCCTTAATTTGTTTTGCTTCTCCTTAATCACTCATCTGAATTGTCCTATCCATCTGAGTCATTTTCTTACTGATTTTATCCATGCTTCGGCTTGCATCGATCATATCATCAACAAAGAACATCAAGACTATGCATGTACTATAAACCGTATAGTCATTCCTACAGTTTGATAGATAATGACTCACTATGAAGGATTCAAACCTCTTGTATATTTTCCCAGGTACCAATAGGCCATACAATGAATTACCTAACATTCAAAAAATTTTACCATTGTGCTCTTGAATCAACCCTTTTGGTTGTTCCATACATTCAATATCTCTGTCAAGGATGACCTTGTGAGAAGCAAGATCCCATGCACAACATCCATTTATACCATCTCACAACTTCCA
>JZKD02S1846305.1:76569-87267 GCA_000966675.3 Picea glauca | reverse complement strand
CAATAATATACATTTGTATATATGAAGTATTATTCAATGGAACTAGAGTTAAAGAGAGGGTCACATTAATTGCAACAAGTATTCAAAGATTAAAAGAAGCAAAATTTGAGAGATTTTAGATGATTATTGATTGTTCTATTTTTATTAATGTACTTTCACTATTTCCCATTAAGAACACCATATATTTCCACATAAGAAATAATAATTTATGCAAGAGTGAAGAAATGAATGACCCAAGAAACATTTTATTTGTGAATTCTTAGCCATATACAACTTAATGTTGACTATTGAAGGATTTTATAAAAAAGAAGCCTCAAAACATAGTGTATTTTTAATATTCTATCTAGGCACCTAAGAGCCTCAACATAACTAATCTATTGTATTTTACAAGTTTTTAGATGGAGGGAGATATTAACTAATGTCCTCATTGAATGGATCCTAAGACAATATAGTGGAAAGGTCAAAGAAACCAAGCTCTCTCTCTCTCTATCTGCATGCATGCATGAAGCTCCAAATGAAATAATATGCAACTCCCTTCGTAGATGGCTAAGATTTCTATTCTAGCAACCTGGCACAATTGAACTGACAAAGACAATTAAGTGAGAAAGGGATCCCCATCCACGAAAACATGTGCTCAATGTTCCTTTTCAACACCTCATAGGGATTTTGCATGTTGGGATATGCATTGTAGATCGAATTTTGAAAGGGTAAGCAAATTGAAGATTTCTCCCTTCGAGGAACATGTTAATGACAACTTTGAGGCCATCAATACATGATGGAACAACTTCTACTTCTATTTTTGGATATTTGTTGCACAAAAGAAGGTATAAACTCAACATTTTAGTAACTATAGAAGTGTAGTATTGGGTACTTTTCAAGGGTTTGGTAATTTTGCAATTGAAGGTTGGGGTTTCCCATGAGCCTAATGGGCCATTTTATTTTCTGAAGGCCAAGGAGCCTACTTGGAGAATTCACTACTTCATTTGCAAAATATATCCTCTTCTATTTTATATCTTTCTTTCTATTCCACAACTTTCTTCTTGCAATTCAACTGTGTGGCATTTTAAGCAGTCTCTTTTTCATTAGTAGTATATAAAATAATTTTTTTTGTATGACTTCTTGTTGTGACTACTAACATTATATGACTATGAACAATTATATGAATCTCGATCAAATACTAGCAATTGCCCCATAAGGCACAAAGACATGTTGATAAAAGAGTGAATGTATGAAAATGAAATTTAAAGAAAATGTATTTAATATATGGATTGATATACATCATCACCAACATGTGACAACTCCGGTATAGAACATGAAATTAAGACACAAATATCAATTTCAAACAAGAAAAATCAAAGCTAGAATTCTGCAAGGTGCACATTTGCATAAAATAGTTGTCTCTAAAGTCTGTTTGTATGTGTGTTAATAGGTAAAAACCCATTGATTTATATTCAATATTATCAATCGTTTCATACTCGAGTAAATCATATAAAATCACACTCACAAAGTTCAAATTGGAAGGATAAATCCAACGAATAAGGCACAAAGACATGTTGATAAAAGAGTGAATGTATAAAAATGGAAAAAAAAAATGTATTTAATAGATGGATTGATATAAATCATCACCAACATATGACAACTCATGTATAGAACATCAAATTAAGACACAAATATCAATTTCAAACAAGAAAAATCAAAGCTATAATTTTGCAAGGTGCACATTTGCATGAAATACTTGTCTCTCAAGTCTCTTTGTATGTGTGTTAATAGGTAAAAACCCATCTATTTATATTCAATATTATCAATCATTGCAGATTCTAGTAAATAATATAAAAACACACTCACAAAGTTCAAATTGGAAGGATAAATCCAACATATAAGGGACAAAGACATGTTGATAAAAGAGCGAATGTATGAAAATGAAAAATAAAAAAAAATGTATTTAATAGATGGATTGATATACATCATCACCAACATGTGACAAATCATGTATAGAACATCAAATTAAGACACAAATATCAATTTCAAACAAGAAAAATCAAAGCTATAATTTTGCAAGGTTCACATTTGCATGAAATACTTGTCTCTCAAGTCTCTTTGTATGTGTGTTAATAGGTAAAAACCCATCTATTTATATTCAATATTATCAATCGTTGCAGATTCTAGTAAATAATATAAAAACACACTCACAAAGTTCAAATTCGAAGGATAAATCAAACCAATGGAAAGGCCTCTTCCTATATTCTGAAATACCCCCTATGTCGGATTTCCATTGTGCATCACTGAGCTAAAACATAGTTATGGAGATCCTCTAATAAACACTTTTCTAGGCGATGGGATCATAGGAGAGGGGTCCCTCTAGCTAGAATCCGATGCCAAGATTCCAACAAAATTGACGTTTCATCGATCCGAGGCATGAATTGGGTTCTATGGAGAGTTGCAACTCACCTCTTGAATCCATTCAGGGACACAATGACAATTTGGTCTGGGGGGCCAAAATAAAAAATGGGAGACATAACTAAGTTTCGTAAGCTCCAAAAGACGTGTATGACCAACGCCCACATGAGCATGGTGCCCTTAATATCCTGGCACAAGGGATTTGAAAGTTGACCACCTGTGTTGGATTTTCATTATGTCTCACTCATCTAAACCCTAGTTGCAGAGATCCTCTAACAAACACTCTTCTGGGAAATGAAATCACATGAGAGGGGTCCCCCAAGATGGATTCCAATGCTAGGAGTCCAACAGAACTAACATTTCATTTATCTGAGGAAATGTTTGGGTGCTATGGGGAGTTGGAACTCGCATCCTGAAGCCATTCAGGGACACAATGGAAATTTGGTCTTGGGGCACAAAATCACAACCGAGCAATTTAATTTAGTTTTGTAATCTCTAGAAGGTGTGTATGACCAACACCCACATGAACGTGGTGCCCACAATATCTTGACATAGGGGATTTGAAAGTTGACCCTCTATGGTAGATTTACAATGTGCCTCATTGAGCTAAACCCTAGTTACCCAGATCCTCTAACAAACACTTTTCTAGGCAATGACATCACAAGAGATGGGTCCCCATAATGGAATCTGATGCTATAATTCTAATAGAATTGGTGTTTCGTCGATCCAAGGCAAGGGTTGGGTGTTGTGGCGAGTTCCAACTCACTTCTTGAAGCCATTCAGTGACACAATAACAATTTGATCCAGGGCACAAAATCACAAACAAGCGATGTAACTGAGTTTCATAAGATCTGAAAGGTGTGTATGACCAATGAACAGACGACCATGGTGCCCACAATTACCTGACATAGGGGCTTTGAAATTTTACCCCCTTTGTTGTGTTATCACTCTGTAAATTTCCTTGGCAGTGGAGGCAAGTGACGGAGGTAACCACAAACCAAATTACAGGCTAGAAGCTATGCCTTCCAA
The DNA here is from genome assembly GCA_000966675.3 of Picea glauca. Classification (NCBI taxonomy): domain Eukaryota; kingdom Viridiplantae; phylum Streptophyta; class Pinopsida; order Pinales; family Pinaceae; genus Picea; species Picea glauca. Next base: position 83,841 of record JZKD02S1846305.1, on the reverse strand, counting down.
CCTAGAGAGTGATCTTTGTTTATAGCTCAGTAAAGAATGACAGGCTATCTAATCAGTACAATGTCTATATAATTGATGAGGATAGAGTCGAAAATGGGGTTTGGTTAGGAAAGATGAAAAGGACCATTGGGCTATGGAGTAAACCCCTGAAAATGAATGAAAAAACTGATTGGTNCTTTGAGGCCATCAATACATGATGGAACAACTTCTACTTCTATTTTTGGATATTTGTTGCACAAAAGAAGGTATAAACTCAACATTTTAGTAACTATAGAAGTGTAGTATTGGGTACTTTTCAAGGGTTTGGTAATTTTGCAATTGAAGGTTGGGGTTTCCCATGAGCCTAATGGGCCATTTTATTTTCTGAAGGCCAAGGAGCCTACTTGGAGAATTCACTACTTCATTTGCAAAATATATCCTCTTCTATTTTATATCTTTCTTTCTATTCCACAACTTTCTTCTTGCAATTCAACTGTGTGGCATTTTAAGCAGTCTCTTTTTCATTAGTAGTATATAAAATAATTTTTTTTGTATGACTTCTTGTTGTGACTACTAACATTATATGACTATGAACAATTATATGAATCTCGATCAAATACTAGCAATTGCCCCATAAGGCACAAAGACATGTTGATAAAAGAGTGAATGTATGAAAATGAAATTTAAAGAAAATGTATTTAATATATGGATTGATATACATCATCACCAACATGTGACAACTCCGGTATAGAACATGAAATTAAGACACAAATATCAATTTCAAACAAGAAAAATCAAAGCTAGAATTCTGCAAGGTGCACATTTGCATAAAATAGTTGTCTCTAAAGTCTGTTTGTATGTGTGTTAATAGGTAAAAACCCATTGATTTATATTCAATATTATCAATCGTTTCATACTCGAGTAAATCATATAAAATCACACTCACAAAGTTCAAATTGGAAGGATAAATCCAACGAATAAGGCACAAAGACATGTTGATAAAAGAGTGAATGTATAAAAATGGAAAAAAAAAATGTATTTAATAGATGGATTGATATAAATCATCACCAACATATGACAACTCATGTATAGAACATCAAATTAAGACACAAATATCAATTTCAAACAAGAAAAATCAAAGCTATAATTTTGCAAGGTGCACATTTGCATGAAATACTTGTCTCTCAAGTCTCTTTGTATGTGTGTTAATAGGTAAAAACCCATCTATTTATATTCAATATTATCAATCATTGCAGATTCTAGTAAATAATATAAAAACACACTCACAAAGTTCAAATTGGAAGGATAAATCCAACATATAAGGGACAAAGACATGTTGATAAAAGAGCGAATGTATGAAAATGAAAAATAAAAAAAAATGTATTTAATAGATGGATTGATATACATCATCACCAACATGTGACAAATCATGTATAGAACATCAAATTAAGACACAAATATCAATTTCAAACAAGAAAAATCAAAGCTATAATTTTGCAAGGTTCACATTTGCATGAAATACTTGTCTCTCAAGTCTCTTTGTATGTGTGTTAATAGGTAAAAACCCATCTATTTATATTCAATATTATCAATCGTTGCAGATTCTAGTAAATAATATAAAAACACACTCACAAAGTTCAAATTCGAAGGATAAATCAAACCAATGGAAAGGCCTCTTCCTATATTCTGAAATACCCCCTATGTCGGATTTCCATTGTGCATCACTGAGCTAAAACATAGTTATGGAGATCCTCTAATAAACACTTTTCTAGGCGATGGGATCATAGGAGAGGGGTCCCTCTAGCTAGAATCCGATGCCAAGATTCCAACAAAATTGACGTTTCATCGATCCGAGGCATGAATTGGGTTCTATGGAGAGTTGCAACTCACCTCTTGAATCCATTCAGGGACACAATGACAATTTGGTCTGGGGGGCCAAAATAAAAAATGGGAGACATAACTAAGTTTCGTAAGCTCCAAAAGACGTGTATGACCAACGCCCACATGAGCATGGTGCCCTTAATATCCTGGCACAAGGGATTTGAAAGTTGACCACCTGTGTTGGATTTTCATTATGTCTCACTCATCTAAACCCTAGTTGCAGAGATCCTCTAACAAACACTCTTCTGGGAAATGAAATCACATGAGAGGGGTCCCCCAAGATGGATTCCAATGCTAGGAGTCCAACAGAACTAACATTTCATTTATCTGAGGAAATGTTTGGGTGCTATGGGGAGTTGGAACTCGCATCCTGAAGCCATTCAGGGACACAATGGAAATTTGGTCTTGGGGCACAAAATCACAACCGAGCAATTTAATTTAGTTTTGTAATCTCTAGAAGGTGTGTATGACCAACACCCACATGAACGTGGTGCCCACAATATCTTGACATAGGGGATTTGAAAGTTGACCCTCTATGGTAGATTTACAATGTGCCTCATTGAGCTAAACCCTAGTTACCCAGATCCTCTAACAAACACTTTTCTGGGCAATGACATCACAAGAGATGGGTCCCCATAATGGAATGTGATGCTATAATTCCAATAGAATTGGTGTTTCGTCGATCCAAGGCAAGGGTTGGGTGTTGTGGCGAGTTCCAAATCACTTCTTGAAGCCATTCAGTGACACAATAACAATTTGATCCAGGGCACAAAATCACAAACAAGCGATGTAATTGAGTTTCATAAGATCTGAAAGGTGTGTATGACCAATGAACAGACGACCATGGTGCCCACAATTACCTGACATAGGGGCTTTGAAATTTGACCCCCTTTGTTGTGTTATCACTCTGTAAATTTCCTTGGTAGTGGAGGCAAGTGATGGAGGTAACCACAAACCAAATTACAGGCTAGAAGCTATGCCTTCCAACCTAGAGAGTGATCTTTGTTTATAGCTCAGTAAAGAATGACAGGTTGTCTAATCAGTACAATGTCTCTATCATTGATGAGGATAGAGTCGAAAATGGGGTTTGGTTAGGAAAGATGAAAAGGACCATTGGGCTATGGAGTAAACCCCTGAAAATGAATGAAAAAACTGATTGGTAGGTTGAACTTTCCAAAGGAACAAAGGCTAAATTAGGTGATGAACTTTTAGTTTTGAGTTTGGTTGTGTAGGATGTAGGAGGAAAATAAACATATAACATAATTAGAGCACCATGAAATATTGACCTAGTTAAGAAGAGAAACATAGTTTAAATCACTTGAGTCTAAAACAACATTAGATGAATTCTAGACCCTTTAATTATCCGATTTAAAACGAAGAAAATGAAGATGAAATTAAGGACAAAATATGTACATACAAAAATAAGACTACGGAGTTCAGACCACCACCATTAGAATATTTTTCATAAAAATTTCAGGACTTATGCATTTGTATTTCATTCAGATTCATAGAATATTACAATAAGGATCAAAATGACTATACTTTCTTCCAACTCGCCCCCTTCACATGAAAATGATCAAAATATATAATAGCCTATTGCCACACTAGGCTACTAGGAGTCAGAATACTACTTCCTAGAATTATGGATCTGGTTTCCTTGAAAGAGAACAACTACTATGTGATTTGCTAAAAATAAAATATCTGATTTTGACCATATTATTACAATCATGTATCTTCAGAAAAATTGGACCATGTTGTTGTGATGAATCACCAAGTACATATGGAAAGTATTTCAGGTCAACCTATGCATCATTGGACAACTCGGCCACCTTTGCATAAAAAATTTGGGCTACTGTTGTGCAAGTGCTACCTACAACATTTGTGTAGAAAAATCCATTTTGTTGTAACTCGTGCAGATCCAGGTGGAAACAAATGACTAGGAACTTGTATTTACCTCAAAAATCATATGCCTTTCACCTCATGATGTCTTTTTTAATCATATGAGTCTGCAACATTTGCGTAGTAAGACCTCAACGCAAATGCTATGTATGACAGTTTACCAGTCAAAACAACAATTGTGCCCATGAAATGTTTTATGTTGTCACCCTTGTGAAAAAATTTCTCCAGCATCAATTTCATGCTTCCCAGAACTTTTATGACATAAACAAAAACTTGGGATGACCTCATATCCAAAAATACAAAACTGTAAGGCTTCCACAATTGGTTTTTCAAACACCCAAAGAAAAGGCACGTCCCCTTCATGGTGATATGGGGCATATGGAAATATAGGAACAAGATTTTATTTGAAAACTGACAAAGAAAAGACTCAGCCATTGTAAAGAAGATATTTTTATCAATTCAAGAAATTCAAGAAGATATAAAGCCAGATAAGTTGGATTACATTCTAAATACTGTATATTTTGATGATTCTCGAATTAGCTATTTTGATGGGGCTGCCTCAAGAAACAAGTGTGGCATTGGTTTATATATTAAAATCAACAATGTTCACAACTAAAAGGCTTTTTTTGCAGGAGGGGAGGGAAACAATATGAAAGAAGAACTTATAGGATTGTGGGGCCTATTACATTTGGCTAAAACTCTTATTTTGAGTAGATTAATGATAGCTGGAGATTCCAAATCTACCATTGATTGGATTAAAGGTGCCACAAACCTCAATTGTATCTATCTCAGACCTTGGCAACATAAAATAAAAGCACTTCAAGAGCAGTTTGAAAGTATAAAATAAATTCATGTGCACATAATCTACAACCATATTGCTGTAACAACCCTAGTTAAATGATTGCTTAAGGTTGGTCGAGTATAATTAATTAAATAATTAACTGTCCTAATATATTTTAGTTAAAAAATGATTATTTATTAATAATATTAATTAATTGATTAATTATTTATATCTATTGATTAATTAATTAATTAATTAATTAACACATTAAAGGTTTGGGCAATAAATTAAGAGCTTAATAATTTTTATTTATTTATTATAAAACTTTACGTATGCAAGGGGAGGAAGCATTGAGTGGAGGGATAAGGTAATAAATGGAGGGATAAGGTAATAAATGGGGAGATAAGGTGGGTGGCATTAAAGGAGGGTAGGAGTTGGTGAATGGGAGGGGGATATGACTAGGCAGAGGCATTTAGGAGATTTTTATGAAAATTTGGGAGAGGAGCATTATTGCAGAGGAGGACTGTATTTTCTGTAGGATGTTTTTTAGGTTTTGGAGTTTGGGAGGACTGTTACAGGGGTGCACCAGGTTGATGGGAGTTTTGGGCTCGAGGGCCAGGAATCCTCATGGAATTCCAGGAGCTAGGGAGTCGGACAGGCTCTGTTCCTAGCTGGCAGGGAGGAAGATTCGGTTTTGGGCAGAGCAACGGAGAGGACAACCAGAGATCGGGAATTTAGCATCAGACTAAGGTATTTTTATTTATGTATTTTCATGATTATGCGGTGTTATGTGGATGGTTATGTAATTTATTAGCATTTTGTTTGTAAATTTAAATTTATGTTGCTTATATGCTGAATAATGAAATTGTTTATTCCTTATACGTCGAAATAATCTTAATTGTTTAAATTTACAAATTTTATTAGGCTTTGTTAAATTAGGTTCTTACACATGGTATCAGAGTTGTAGTTCACAATCTGGGGCCAAGGGCCTACCCACCTACCCATAATTAACCAAAAATGACCACTAAAACCCTATATTTACAACCCTTCAACAACCAAAGATAGCCCATAAATGATACAGAAACCTCACGAAGAGAACTACCTAGAAACCCTAAAGAAAAGAGTGAGTGTAGTAGGGAAACAAGACCTCACACATCCCTTGTTCCATTCATCTTCTACCTAACCTGCAAATGGAAAAGACAAGAAAAAGAGTCTGGTTATACATATAGAAGAAATATGTTTTGTTGCATTATTGATAAAATATAATATATATAATCATATTGTATATAAAAATAACTGATCTATGCAATAAAATAAATAACAGGAATCAAACATGCAACACTCACATCTGGAGTTAACCGCCTTACCATTGCACCACATACTATTACATGCTAACCTTCTTAAATAAAATAAATAAATAAAATGTTACATTGTTATTTTATTATTATTATTATTATTATTTTTCTTTCCTTACATAATAAACAAAGGGCCTGCTATACTAAACCTGTCAGTTGATCAAGGAAAAAGTGTCCAGTGGCCAAGAGACCAAACCCTCTACATCTATCTAAAACTCACAAAATGCACAAATGAATCCTGTACTGAAACTGATAAAACAAAAAAAAAATTATAATAATAAATACAGATAAAAAAAAAAAGTTGCTCAGGCAGACCATGACCACCCTGGGATCGAACCCCACACACTCCCACTTCAAACTCTAGCCAATGAGCTTTTAATCCACAATGGTGAAGACAAGCAAGAGTTCTAACCCTGCCACCTCCAAGAAAACCCTCATCCCATCAAGAGGTGCCTCGTGATGGGGCTTATCTCGACGGTCTTCTGCGTGCAGAAGAACTACAATCACGTGGTTGTGGCTCAGGTCATGATTTCGAAGCACATGAGGCTTAAAGATGTGGAGAATACCAAGCTCCAAGAGGCCCTCAAGGCTGCCGTGGCTGGTGATATGGAGAATCCTTAAAGAATCTTCACAGAGCTTACCGAAGAAGACCCCGAGAATGCCAGCGTATGGTCCAACAGAGGGAGCATGAGGCTTTCCATGGATAAATTTGACAAAGCTACCGTTGATTTATCCCAGGCCATCAAGCTCTCCCTTGAGGCACCCATGCCTTTCCTCAACCGCACCATATCATACAAGGGGTGGCTCAAAGTTCTCAATGCATAAAGAAACAATATACCATCATGCGCCCAAGTGCCAGCGCCAAACCAGCAAGCCAACATGCAACAACAATAAGGTGTAGATACGCCAGCACCCAAGACCGAATGCACACAAGGGAGTCTACGGGGAGTTAAATAGTCCAGTACCCACACAAACAGCTACAACAAACAGTCCAGTACCCAAAAGAACAATCACCACAAACAGTCCAACACCCACACGAACAACTACAACAAACAGTCCAGCACCCAAGAGAACAACCACATCGAGGAGGAGCCCATGGGGCAAGGTTAGGTTCACTACACACCAACACCAAAAAAAAAAAAAAAACAAGCACCAGTGCTCAGAGCCGAGCATCGAGCCACCGAGGGAGGAGCTTACAGATGCAGAGTTAGGGAGAAGAAAACCTTGGTCGTTGTTGCAAAAGGGAGGGGCGACAGAGCAGGTAGGGAGTGCTAATGAAAGGTATAGGGTTTTGAAATTAAGAGAGGGAGGTGTAGGGTTAGGTTAAGAAAGAGGGGGAGGGAAACGAGGGTAGGGCATGTGGGCTTCATGCGTGCC
>JZKD02S1846305.1:57963-70978 GCA_000966675.3 Picea glauca | reverse complement strand
AGGTCAATATAGTTGACGCTACAAGATAGTCCAGCAGAGGAAGGATAGGAATGGAAGATGGAAGTAAGTTAGGGAGGAAGGATGAGTAGAAATAGTTGAGAGTGTATGGAGATTTGTCTTATAGTGGAATTTATTTATTTTTCTTCTGAAAAGAAAATGTGTATATATATGAATATTCATAATTATGCAACTAAACTAAAATTTTCTAAATAACATTCTTGAGCTAGATAATTGTAATTAAAAGATTTCACAAACATTTGATTGGTTTATTGTCTTTTATAAAATGAATAGTCTTGTTGAATGGATAGGATGCTATGGAAATTACTATAGAGATGATAGTTATTGATATTAGTACATGAACAGGACTTGTATGTACTAGCTACACATGCATTTCTTGCACATGTACACTAGTATGAATGAGTTTGTTGGCTTACTTACTAATAATGACGTTTATTTGTTATGAATGTGAGGACCATGTTTCTTTTCCCTTGTATCATAGAATACTTTGACATTGGGACGAAGTTTCCTAAAGGGTGGGTGTATGTAACAACCCTAGTTAAATGATTGCTTAAGGTTTATCAAGTATAATTAATTAAATAATTAAATAATTAACTGTCCTAATATATTTTAGTTAAACAATGATTATTTATTAATAATATTAATTAATTATTAATTAATTATTAATTCTTTATATCTGTTGATTATTTAATTAATTAATTAACACATTAAAGGTTTGGGTAATAAATTAAGAGCTTAATAATTTTTATTTATTTATTATAAAACTTTACGTATGCAGGGGAGGAAGCATTGAGTGGAGGGATAAGATAATAAATGGAGGGATAAGGTAATAAATGGGGGGATAAGGTGGGTGGCATTAAAGGAGGGTAGGAGTCGGTGAATGGGAGGGGGATATGACTGGGCAAAGGCCTTCGGGAGATTTTTTTGAAAATTTGGGAGATGAGCATTATTGCAGAGGAGGACTGTATTTTCTGTGGGATATTTTTCTGGTTTTGGAGTTTGGGAGGACTATTATAGGGGTGCACCAGGTTGCTAGGAGTTTTGGTCTTGGGGGCTAGGAATCCTCATGGAATTCTTGGAGCTAGGGAGTTGGACAGGCTCTGTTCCTACCTAGCAGGGAGGAAAATTCAGTTTTGGGCAGAGTTTGGGCAGAGCAGTAGAGAGGACAACCAAAGATCAGGAATTTAGCATCAGACCAAGGTATTTTTATTTATGTATTTTCATGATTATGTGGTGTTATGTGGATGGTTATGTAATTTATTTACATGTTGTTCATAAATTTAAATTTTTTATGCTTGTATGTCAAATAATGAAATTTCTTATTGCTTATACATCGAAATAATCTTAATTGTTTAAATTTACGAATTTTATTAGGCTTTGTTAAATTAGGTTCTTACAATTGCAGATCAACTATCAAAACAGGCTTTAAATTACTCCCCAGGATATCTTTACCTTGAGGAGAATTTAGATGGAGTTATAGTGCACACAGAGAAAATCCCATTGTTCTAGTCACAATATGATTTTTGCAGCCATTATTCTTGGATACAAGTCATTATTATGATAATGTACTAAATAAGACAATAAGTCATCTTGAAGGATGATATAAATACATAAATTTTATAGTAAGGTACTTAAAACTTTTGTTTTTCTCATCGAGAAATATGATGTCAAAAGTAAAATGTTAAAATATATGTAATTATGATAGTTTCACTTGATTCTTAATACAAAAGTAGTGAGACTGTTTTTTTCTCGGTGAAAAAAAAAATTGAATTTATGTGGTTGTTATATTAAATTAATAAATATGAAAGTATTTTATTTTTAAATTATGTATGTTTTAAATGTTTGTGTGTGTGTGTGTGTATATATATATATATATATATATATTTCTTTCCAATAATATACATTTGTATATATGAAGAATTATTCAATGGAACTAGAGTTAAAGAGAGGGTCACATTAGTTGAAACATGTATTCAAAGAGCAAAGTTTGAGAGATTTTAGATGATTATTGATTGTTCTATTTTTATTAATGTACTTTGACTATTTCCCATTAAGAACACCATATATTTCCACATAAGAAATAATAATTTATGTAAGAGTGAAGAAATGAATGACCCAAGAAACATTTTATTTGTGAATTCTTAGCCATATACAACTTAATGTTGACTATTGAAGGATTTTATAAAAAAGAAGCCCCAAAACATAATGTATTTTTAATATTCTATCTAGGCAGCTAAGAGCCTCAACATAACTAATCTATTGTATTTTATTAGTTTTTAGATGGAGGTGGATATTAACTAATGTCCTCATTGAATGGATCCTAAGACAATGTAGTGGAAAGGTCAAAGAAACCAAGCTTTCTCTCTATCTCTCTGCATGCATGCATGAAGCTCCAAATGAAATAAGATGCAACTCCCTTCGTAGATGGCTAAGATTTCTATTCTAGCAACCTTGCACAATTGAACTGACAAAAACAATTAAGTGATAAAGGGATCCCCATCCATGAAAACATGTTCTCAATGTTCCTTTTCAACACCTCATAGGGATTTTCCATGTTGGGCTATGCATTCTAGATCAAATTTTGAAAGGGTAAACAAATTGAAGAGTTCTCCCTTTGAGGAACATGTTAATGACAGCTTTGAGGCTATCAATACATGATGGAACAACTTCTACTTCTATTTTTGGATTTTTGTTGAACAAAAGAAGGTATAAACTCAACATTTTAGTAACTATAAAAGTGTAGTATTGGGTACTTTTCAAGGGTTTGGTAATTTTGCAATTGGAGGTTGGGGTTTCCCAAGAGCCTAATGGGTCATTTTATTTTATGAAGGCCAAGGAGCCTACTTGGAGAATTCACTACTTCATTTGCAAAATATATCCTCTTCTATTTTATATCTTTCTTTATATTCCACAACTTTCTTCTTGCAATTCAACTGTGTGGTGTTTTAAGAAGTCTCTTTTTCATTCGTAGTATATAAAATATTTTTTTTTGTATGACTTCTTGTTGTGACTACTAACATTATATGACTATGAACAATTATATGAATCTGGATCAAATACTAGCAATTACCCCATAAGGCACAAAGACATGTTGATAAAAGAGCCAATGTATTTAATAGATGGATTGATATGCATCATCACCAACATGTGGAAGATCAGGTATAGAACATCAAACTAAGCCATAATTATCAATTTCAAACAAGAAAAATCAAAGCTAGAATTTTGCAAGGTGCACATTTGCACAAAATGTTTCTCTCTCAAGTCTCTTTGTATGTGTTTTAATAGGGAAAAACCCATCTATTGGTATTCAATATTATCAATCGTTGCAGACTCTAGTAAATCATATAAAAACACACTCACAAAGTTCAAATTGGAAGGATAAATCCAACCAATAAGGCACAAAGACATGTTGATAAAAGAGTGAATGTATGAAAATGAAAAATAAACAAAATTTATTTAATATATGGATTGATATACATCATCACCAACATGTGACAACTTAGGTATAGAACATCAAATTAAGACACAAATATCAATTTCAAACAAGAAAAATCAAAGCTAGAATTCTGCAACGTGCACATTTGCATAAAATAGTTGTCTCTCAAGTCTATTTGTATGTGTGTTAATAGGTAAAAACCCATTGATTTATGTTCAATATTATCAATCGTTGCAGACTCGAGTAAATCATATAAAAACACACTTACAAAATTCAAACTGTAAGCATAAATCCAACCATTAAGGCACAAAGACATGTTGATAAAAGAGTGAATGTATAAAAATGAAAAATAATATATATATATATATATATAATAGATGGATTGATATACATCATCACCAACATGTGACAACTCAGGTATAGAACATCAAATTAAGACACAAATATCAATTTCAAACAAGAAAAATCAAAGATAGAATTCTACAAGGTGCATATTTGCATAAAATAGTTATCTCTCAAGTCTCTTTGTATGTGTGTTAATAGTTAAAAACCCATATATTTATACTCAATATTATCAATCGTTGCAGACTCTAGTAAATCATATAAAAACACACTCACAAAGTTCAAATTGGAAGGATAAATCCAACAAATAAGACACAAAGACATGTTGATAAAAGAGCGAATGCATAAAAATGAAAAATAAAAATAAAATGTATTTAATAGATGGATTGATATACATCATCACCAACATGTGACAACTCATGTATAGAACATCAAATTAAGACACAAATATCAATTTCAAACAAGAAAAATGAAAGCTATAATTCTGCAAGGTGAACATTTGCATGAAATACTTCTCTCTCAAGTCTCTTTGTATGTGTGTTAATAGGTAAAAACCCATCTATTTATATTCAATATTATCAATCGTTGTAGATTATAGTAAATAATATAAAAACACACTCACAAAGTTCAAATTCGAAGGATAAATCAAACCAATTGAAAGGCCTCTTCTTATATTCTGAAATACCCCCTATGTCAGATTTCCATTGTGCATCACTGAGCTAAAACATAGTTATGGAGATCCTCTAACAAACACTTTTCTAGGAGATGGAATCACAGGAGAGGGGTCCCCCTAGCTGGAATTTGATGCTATGATTCCAACAAAATCGATGTTTCATCGATCCGAGGCACAAATTGGGTGCTATGGAGAGTTGTAACTTGCCTCTTGAATCCATTTAGGGATACAATGACAATTTGGTTTGGGGGCCCAAAATCACAACTAGGAGACATAACTGAGTTTCATAAGCTCCAGAAGGTGTGTATGACCAACTCCCACATGACCATGGTTCCCTTAATATCCTGGCACAAGGGATTTGAAATTTGACCACCTGTGTTGGATTTTCATTGTGTCTCACTCATCTAAACCCTAGTTGCAGAGATCCTCTAACAAACACTCTTTTGGGAAATGAAATCACACGAGAGGGGTCGCCCAAGATGGAGTCCAATGCTAGGAGTCCAACAGAACTAACGTTTCATTGATATGAGGCAAGGTTTGGGTGCTATGGGGAGTTGGAACTCGCATCCTGAATCCATTCAGGGACACAATGACAATTTGGTCTTGGGGCACAAATTCACAATCGAGCAACATAATTTAGTTTTGTAAGCTCTAGAAGGTGTGTATGACCAACACCCACATGAACATGGTGCCCACAATATCCTGACATAGGGGATTTGAAGGTTGACCCTCTATGGTAGATTTACAATGTGCCTCATTGAGCTAAACCCTAGTTACCGAGATCCTCTAACAAACACTTTTTGGGGCAATGAAATCACAGGAGAGGCGTCCCCCTAATGGAATCTGATGGGATAATTCCAACAAAACTAGTGTTTTGTCGATCCAAGGAAAGGGTTGGGTGTTGTTGCAAGTTGCAACTCACTTCTTGAAGTCATTCAATGACACAATAACAATTTGGTCTGGGGGCACAAAATCACAAACGGATGACGTAACTAAGTTTCATAAGATCTGAAAGGTGTGTATGACCAATGAACAAATGACCACGATGCCCACAATTACCTGACATATACGGCCTTGAAATTTGACCCCCTTTGTCGTGTTATCACTCTGTAAATTTTCCTTCCAGTGGAGGCAAGTGACAGAGGTAACCACAAACCAAATTACATGCTAGAAGCTATGCCTTCCAACCTAGAGAGGGATCTTTGTTTATATATCAGTCAAGAATGATAGGTTATCTAATCAGTACAATGTCTATATCATTGATGAGGATAGAGTCAAAAATGGGGTTTGGTTAGGCAAGATGAAAAGGACCATTGGGCTATGGAGTCAACCCCTGAAAATGAATGAAAACACTGATTGGTAGGTAGAACTTTCCAAAGGAGCAAAGGCTAAATTAGGTGATGAACTTTTATTTTTGAGTTTGGTTGTGTAGGGTGTAGGAGGAGAATAAACATATAACAGAATCAGAGCACCATGAAAGATTGACCTAGTTAAGAAGAGAAACATAGTTTAAATCACTTGAGTCTAAAACACCATTAGATGAATTCTAGACCCTTTAATTATCCAATTTAAAATGAAGAAAATGAAGATGAAATTAAGGACAAAAGATGTACATACAAAAATAAAACTATGGAGTTCACACCACCACCATTAGAATATTTTTCATAAAAAGTTCAGGACTTCTGCATTTGTATTCCGTTCAAATTCATAGAATATTACAATAAGGATCAAAATGACTATAGTTTCTTCCAAATCGCCCCCTTCACATGAAAATGATCAAAATATATAAGATCCTATTGCCACACTAGGCTACTAGGAGTCATAATACTACTTCCTAGAATTATGGATCTGGTTTCCTTCAAAGAGAACAACTACTATGTGATTTGTTAAAAATAGAATATCTGATTTTGACCATATTATTACAATCATGTATCTTCAAAAAAATTCGACCATGTTGTTGTGATGAATCACCAAGTACATATGGAAACTATTTCAGGTCAACCTATGCATCGTTGGACAACTTGGCCACCTTTGCATAACAAATTTGGGCTACTGTTGTGCAAGTGCAACCTACAACATTTGTGTAGAAAATTCCATTTTGTTGTAACTCGTGCAGATCCAGGTGGAAACAAACGACTAGGAACTTGTATTTACCTCAAAAATCATATGTCTTTCACCTCATGATGTCTTTTTTAATCATATGAGTCTGCAACATTTGCGTAGCAAGACATCGCTACGCAAATGCTATGTATGACAGTTTACCAGTCAAAACAACAACTGTGCCCATGAAATGTTTTATGTTGTCATCCTTGTGAAAAACTTTCTCCAACATCAATTGCATGCTTCCTAGAACTTTTATGACATAAACAAAAACTTGGGATGACCTCATATCCAAAAATACAAAACTGTAAGGCTTCCTCACTCATATCTCTTCTATTTCAACAAGAAGGTTCAATTTATCTTTTCCTTCTTCATCAATTTTCATTTGTAACCTCAAGTACCTATTTATCTTTCTCAGTGACAAATCTTTCCTTTTTAAATTTTGTACCAAAAACTCATGTGGACAATTTACACAACAAAACAAGGTGGTTAGGTTTTTCTTTGTTTTTCATTAAGGGCTTGCACTAAATGAGAGGCAGGACTTTTGAGAAGGTATGCTAGCATGGAAAAAACAAGCCTTACTAGTTTTACACAACAAAAACAAGTGAACAATGAATGCATATCGAAAACACTTGCAACAGAGTTTGCATAGTAAGAGAGCTTGCATAGGGTTTGTGTAGCAAGGAAACTGGGCTTGCATAGTAGAGGGTTCTTTTAAGATTGCTTTGAGAGGAAAATGGTTGATCACAGGTCAAGGATGCATGCAAATGAATAAAAGGTGGAAAATATGCATGCAAGAGTTGGTAGGGATAGATTTTGGGTGTTGTGGTGTTGCTCCTGATCCTGAAATTGACGAGACTGTTTCTTAATTTGGGTTATGTGAGATTCAATTTCCTCTTGTTGTGATTGTGTGTGCTCCTGTAATCTACCAATGGCACATTCCGAACACCTGAGGGCTACTACGACGCCACATTATTGTGTGGGATTGTTTTCATTCCATCAAAAATCTGAGAGGCCATAGATTATTTAATTCTGGTAGATAAGTGTGAATAGGATGTGGCAAAACGATGTTGACACCTTTGGGATTAAAATGCATACCACTAGACAATAAAACTCAATTGAGAAGATCCAACGACATGCAATTGGAGAAATAATTTCTGCACGAGAGGATGACAGAGGATGAGGCCAAGGCCGTATGTCCCAAGAATTTCCAAGTTATAAGTGAGTTGTTGCAGGGGGTATTGAGGAGGATAGAGTATTGGTTCCCACATGAGTTAAAGGGCAGAGGCATTGAAAAAATGGCAGATTGTAGTCTAAGGGGAAGTGAATTTGAGGAAGGGCTCCAGTCTCGAATCCAAGAAACATGTGTGATAGCGAGGAAAAGTGCATTTCCAAAGGTGAGATGTGAAGGGTTATCCAAGAGAATATACATAGAAGGCGAAGAATGCTTAGGGAACAGTTTCATAATGAATTGCATTTCCTTTCTTAAGTTTCCTTGTAGAAAAATGTTTTTCTTCTTTAGTGAGAGAGTCATCTATAGCATTCTGGGATCTATACACATGGTAGTAGCTAACTTCAGCGAATTTATTTTCCATTTCTTATTTTCACTTTAATTCAATCTCTTATTTCTCTAATGTAATGAGATTTTTGACAATTAATGTTTATCTTGCAATATTGATTTAAACGTCTTTGTGGTGTAATACAATTAGTGAATTTTATTATTAAGTTGTGCGGTAGATGATTAGTTCCATGGCTTGCTCTAAAAATCCAAAGTCATTTTTGTTTTGTCTGTCTTATGCATCCATTAAGAAAATGTCTTTCATAAAAAAAAGTGGAATTTTGAAGTTTTTGAAGTTAAATACAATTGTCATGGATTATTCATTGCATTACACACTGGAATTAATTTTCAAAAAGGGTTTTCCAAGTACAATGTCTATATATCAATGTTATTCTCTTAATGAGGTAATGATCCAATCATTCCCTGTAGGTCCAAACGTCACCCACATCAAATTGCCATGACTCGCCCATATAATAATGTGTGGCTCAAGATTGTAATAATGTGTGGCTCAAGATTGCCATGACTCGCCCATATAATAATGTGTGGAATCCAATACTCTATGGTTGACTACACATTGTGGTTTGTCGAACTCACCGAAGCTGAATGTAAGAAATTCTTGACATCCAAATGGCTTGATATTTTTATAAAGCCGTTGGAAGAGGCAAAAATTCCATATTCAAAGAGAGTGTACTGCCCCTACTACCTACTCGGCTCTAATGCATCGAGATCAGTGTCCAAAAGTGAGAACAGAATGCCTGAAATTCCACCGATTATTTTGTATTGAGTGTCGAGTGTCGAGTTCCTTGGCACCGATTATTTTGTAGCAATCATTGCAGAATATAGTAAATCATATAAAAACACACTCACAAAGTTTAAATGGGAAGCATAAATCCAATCAATAAGGCACAAAGACACAGAGACATGTTGATAAAAGAGTGAATGTATAAAAATGAAAAATAGAAAAAAAATGTATTTAATAGACGGATTGATATACATCATCACCAACATGTGACAACTCAGGTATAGAGCATCAAATTAAGACACAAATATCAATTTCAAACAAGAAAAATCAAAGCTAGAATTCTACAAGGTGCACATTTGCATAAAATAGTTGTCTCTCAAGTCTCTTTGTATGTGGGTTAATAGATAAAAACACATCTATTTATACTCAATATTATCAATCATTGTAGACTCTAGTAAATCATGTAAAAACACACTCACAAAGTTCAAATTGGAAGGATAAATCCAACAAATAAGGCACAAAGACATGTTGATAAAAGAGCAAATGTATAAAAATGAAAAATAAAAAAAATGTATTTAATAGATGGATTGATATAGATCATCACCAACATGTGACAACTCGGGTATAGAACATCAAATTAAGACACAAATATCAATTTCAAACAAGAAAAATCAAAGCTAGAATTATGCAAGGTGCACATTTGCATAAAATACTTGTCTCTCAAGTCTCTTTCTATGTGTGTTAATAGGTAAAAACCCATCTATTTATGCTCAATATTATCAATCGTTGCAGAATCTAGTAAATCATATAAAAACACACTCACAAAGTTCAAATTGGAAGGATAAAAACAACAAATAAGGCACAGAGACATGTTGGTAAAAGAGCGAATGTACAAAAATGAAAAAAAAATAAAAATGTATTTAATATATGGATTGATATACATCATCACCAAAATGTGATAAATGAGGTATAGAACATCAAATTAAGACACAAATATCAATTTCAAACAAGAAAAATCAAAGCTAGAATTCTTCAAGGTTCACATTTTCATAAAATAGTTGTCTCTCAAGTCTCTTTGTATGTGTTTTAATAGGTAAAAGCCCATCTATTTATATTTAATATTATCAATCGTTGCATACTCTAGTAAATAATATAAAAAAACACACACAAAGTTCAAATTCGAAGGATAAATCCAACCAATGGAAAGGGCTTTTCCTATATGCTTAAAGACCCCCTATGTCGAATTTCCATTGTGCATCATTGAGCTAAAACATAGTTATCGAGATCCTCTAACAAACACTTTTCTAGGCGATCGAATCACAAGAGAGGCATCCCCCTAGCTAGAATCCGATGTCAGGATTCCAACAAAACTGGAGTTTCATTGATCTGAGGCATGATTTGGGTGCTATGGAGAGTTCCAAGGCATGATTTAGGGACACCATGACAATTTGGTCTGGGGGCCCAAAATCACAACTAGGCGACATAACTGAGCTTCGTAACCTCTAGAAGGTGTGTATGACCAATGCCCACACGACCATGGTGCCCTCAATCTCCTGACACAACAGATTTAAATGTTGACCCGCTGTGTTGGATTTGCATTGTGTCTCACTGATCTAAACCCTAGTTGCAGAGATCCTCTAAAAAACAGTCTTTTGGGTAACGAAATCACAGAAGAGGGGTCCCTCGAGATGGATTCCAGTGCTAGGAGTCCAACAGAACTAACGTTTCATTTATCCGAGGCAAGGTTAGGGTGTTATGGTGAGTGGGAACTCGCCTCCTGAAGCCATTCAGGTACATAATGGCAATTTTGTCTTGGGGCACAAAATCACAACCAAGCAACATAATTCAGTTCTGTAAGCTCTAGAAGGTGTTTATGCCCAATGCCCACATGAATATGGTTCCCATAATCTTCTAACACAGGGGATTTGAAATTTGACCCTTTGTGCCAGATTTGAATTGTGCCTCATTAAGATAAACACTAGTTGCGTATATCCTCTAACAAACACTTTTCTGGGCGATAAAATCACAGGAGAGGGGTCCCCCTAAATGGAATCTGATGGTAGAATTCCAACAAAATCAGTGTTTCATCGATTGAAGGAAAGTTTTGGGTGCTATGGCGAGTTGCAACTCGCTTTTTGAAGCCATTCAGAGAAAAAATAACAATTTGGTCCAAGGGCACAAAAGCACAACCAAGCGATGTAAATGAGTTTCATAAGATCTAAAAGGTGTGTCTGACCAATGACCAGATGACCATGGTTCCCACAATTGCCTAACATAGGGGATTTGAAATTTGACCCCCTTTCTCATGTTATCACTCCATAAATTTCCCTGCCAGTGGAGGCAAGTGACAAAGGTAACCATA
The DNA here is from genome assembly GCA_000966675.3 of Picea glauca. Lineage (NCBI taxonomy): Eukaryota > Viridiplantae > Streptophyta > Pinopsida > Pinales > Pinaceae > Picea > Picea glauca. Next base: position 59,747 of record JZKD02S1846305.1, on the reverse strand, counting down.
AACCAACTTACAGGCTGAAAGCTAGGCCTTCCAACCTAGAAAGGGATCTCTCTTTATAGCTTATTCAAGAATGAAAAGCTATCTAATCAGTACAATGGCTATATCACTGATGAGGATGGAGTCGAAAATGGGGTTTGGTTAGGAAAGAGGAAAAGGACCATTGGGCTATGGAGTCAACCCCTGAAAATAAATGAAAACAATGACTGATAGGTAGAAATTTCCAAAGGAACAAAGGCTAAATTAGGTGATGAACTTTTAGTTTTGAGTTTGGTTGTGTAGGGTGGAGGAGAAAAATAAACATATAATAGAATGAGAGCACCACGAAAGATGAATTCTGACCTAGTTAAGAAGAGAAACATAGTTTAAATCACTTGAGTCTAAAGCACCATTAGATGAATTATAGACTCTTTTATTTATCCAATTTAAACCGAAGAAAATGAAGATGAAATTAAGGACACAAAATGTACATACAAAAATAAGAGTACGAAATTCAGACCACCACCATTAGAATATTTTTCATAAAAATTTCAGGACTTCTGCATTTGTATTTTGTTGAGATTCATAGAATATTACAATAAGGATCAAAATGACTATAGTTTCTTCCAACTCTCCCCCTTCACATGAAAATGATCAAAATATATAAGATCTTATTGCCACACTAGGCTACTAGGAGACAGACTACTGCTTCTAGAATTATGGATATGGTTTCCTTCAAAGAGAACAACTCCTACATGATTTGCTAAAAATAGAAGATCTGATTTTGACCATATTAATGTAACAAAAAATATCTTTTACAATCATGTATCTTGAGAAAAATTCAACCATGTTGTTTTGATGAATCACCAAGTACATCTGGAAAGTATTTCAATTCAACCTATGCATAGTTGGACAACTCTTCCACCTTTGCGTAGAAAATTTGGGCTACTGCTACGCAAGTGCTACCTACAACATTTGTGTAGAAAAATCCATTTTTTTGTAACTCATGCAGATATAGGTGTAGAAAAATCCATTTTATTTACCTCGAAAATCATATGCCTTTCACCTCATGATGTATTTTTTAATCATATGAGTCTACAACATTTGCGTAGCAAGAATTCACTAAGCAAATCCTATGTATGACAATTTACCAATTTTACAACAATCTCCCCCTTTGTCATTGATGGAAACACTCATGCTCCCCCTATATTCATGATCCCAATTTCTCTCCCACTTTGACATCAATGGAAAAGGGTAAGGATTCTCCCCCTGATTTTAATGGAAAAAGGTAACCTTCTTCTTTGGGGTTGCTCCCCCTAAACATGTGGCACTCAATAATAATTCATCCTTATTTTTGGTCTTAGGGAATTTTTCTTCCTTGGAATCATTTTGTGTGGCTTATGTCTTCTCTCTCTTCTTAATTTCTAGGATTCATATGTAGTTTGGTCTTCTTGTTGCAGTTGCAACAAATATTCCTGATTTATTTTCTCTTTTTTTACATTTTCGGGAGCCAAACGTAGAGTGTATCCTTGATCCCACATTTTACTAAAACTGAGTAGATTATTCTTCAAGTATTCAACCAACAAGACATTTTTTGCTTCTACATTTTATCTTCCAAGCTCTACTACACCTTCTCCAAGTATTTTTGCAGATGATTCATCTCCAAATGCAACATTGCCACCCTTTCTCTTCAAGATGTTGAATTTGTCTTGATCCCCGGTCTTGTGTGAAGAACATCCATCGTCTATGTACCATTCATCTTCTTCTTTACATTCTTTAGCGGTTAATGTTATTTGACAATCTTCATT
>JZKD02S1846294.1:76143-87267 GCA_000966675.3 Picea glauca | reverse complement strand
GTATGAAAAACCCTCGGCGTCCAATAAGGTATTTCTAATGAAGAGATTATTTAATATGAAGATGTCGGAAGGTGGGTCTGTTGCAGATCATTTAAATGAATTTAATACGGTTACATCCTTCAACATCTGTTGATAGCAGCAAGTACATCTTCATCAAGTGGCCACTTTGGAAGCACCTCTCCTTTCAAGGTACAGGTTAATTTTGATATTCCCATATTTGAAGGTCAGATAGATGTGGATGCCCTAGGCAAATGGTTAAATATGATAGAAGGTTATTTCTTTGTTCACAATTTTTCTGACAGGGAAAATATCACCTTCGCACTCCTTAATTCTCTCCCCCATGTCAAACATTGGTGGGAAACTTATTGGGATAAAATTTCCACAGAGGACTCTAGAATATATCGGGCTGAGCCCACTTGGGATTTTTTTGTGGATGTGGTCAAGGAACAATATTACCCTGTTGGCAACTATGAAGACCAATACATGATATGGACCACGCTGCATCAAGAGAGGGGCCAAACAATGTCAGAGTTCACCAATACCTTCCATACCTTGCGCACCAAGCTGGGTATCAAAGACTCTGAGCGACATTTGGTTCTGAAATACCGTGGGGCTCTACATATATACATCCAAAATGAAATGGATTTTCTGGACATTTCATCAGTAGGTGTTGCTTATCGATATGCTGTTAAAATCGAGCAGAAATTTAAGCACCGGAAAAAACGGGAGTTCAGGTCAGCAAATATGCAACAACCAAAGCATGATAAATATGGTCCTAATAAACAACCTCCCCAAAACCCGTCTAATCCACCAAAGGGTAACGGAAAGACGAAGAAGGATGCTGGAAAATGGTGTGATTTCCACAAAATCCCTTGGCACAACACCGATGAATTTCGCTCAAAACAGTCATTGGTGGCCGAAATCAAAGACAAGGAGTCAAACCCTAATTTCAAATCTGATTCACAAAATAATGGTAGAAGTTAGATCATTGACACAAACCCCACTGCTACTGTCACGAATGAAACAATCCAACTAGGAGGACCAACAGATCCTGAAGAGGGGGAGTGCCTTTTTCATTCGGAGATGTGGGTGAAGGGGACCCCGTTGCATTTTATTGTTGATAGTGGAAGCCAAAAGAACGTCATCTCGGCAAAGGTCATCAAACAATTGAGATTTTCGACAACACCACACCCGCAACCATACAACTTCGGGTGGCTCCTCCAAGGACAAGATCTCTGTGTAAGCCAACAATGTCAATTTTCATATGACATACAACCCTTCAAAGATGAGGTATTATGTGATGTTGCCCCACTGGATGTTTGTGATGTTCTTTTGGGGCAGTCATATATGTGGAAGAGCCATGCTATTTATGAGTCTCGGCCTCGTAGTGTCATTGTTACTTTGGGGGGTCATCTCTACATGATACTAGAGGTAGTTCCAGCTATTGTCCCACCTAAACAATGCGGAAATGTAGTATCTCATACTACAAAATTCATCTTCTTCACAATTTTTTCAAAAGGTGAACATAAATACATTACAACCACTACAGCCTCGACAAAAGCACCTTCTATCCAAGAGAAGCAGGTCGACAATACTGTAGCAAAGTGAAAAGATTTCTTTTGCACACAGTCATCTCATGTATCCCGACTGGTTGAAGAGATTTAACCCCTCCAACAACAGGTTCATGACATCCTTCATCAAGCTAAGCAACACAACTTCTCCAGCAAGGCAAGTAGCTCATCAAGATGCAGATTCAACAAATGGTTTTCCCTCTCCCCAGGACACTCAAAAAAATGGAGACCATTGCTTCCTAAAGAGGGAGGATTGATCCAGGTGGATATTGGTGGCCACCCACCTATTCCAACTGGCTCAAATCATTTTTCTGGTAACTTACTATTTTTAGCAATTTTTCGGTTCCTAAACTTTTGGGGGCATTTTGAAGGCCTAAATGATTTTTTTTTCAGGATTGAGAACCTTAATGATATCCAAAGTCCTTGATTGAGCCCCCGAAATGAATCTCCTCAATGATACCTTTCCAACGAGCTATCGTGCACCCCAAACAAAGATCGTATGCCAAAGTTATGCCCCCGAGAAGTTGATACACCAAACTACCCAAAACGGGGTTCACAAAACTATTGGATTTCATCTTCCGATGTTAAGGTTTTGAATTTTCTTTATGATAAAAATGCCTTTGGAGCCTCATTGTAACATTCATCTTCTTACAAATGCGAATAACCGTCACATCTCTTCTCAGAGATAAGTTGCCACCATTCTAGCGAGTCTTTCACTCTGTATTTCTACAGTTTTGTACATTTCGTTCATTAATAGAAATTGTGTATTACTGTATATATGTGCCTCTTGTTATATTATCAATATATCTCTGTTATAGTTTTATCGCTCTTGCAATGTCTCTGTATATTTATGTGTTATATCTCCGCTCTCATTTCGTACTGAAAATAATATGGATCAAAGTTAGGGTTTTATTTGTGCAAAAGTGAAATTTTAAATGAATTGTTTAATATTACTTTGTTAAGGGGGAAATATTAGGGTTGTTGACCCATAATCTATTGGTTTACCCCTTAATTTGTAGACAAGTCACCTTGGTGACATTTGTATAAATAAGAGATCATAAGATCTCATTTTAAGATAACTCTCCCTCATTGTGAGAAGTATTGGTATGAAATTTTCGCTATCTTTGGCAAGATTGTCTTTTTTAGCTCTTGTTTATGGCTATCTATTGATGAATGGTTGGTAGAAGTCTAGTGCTAGCCTTGGAAGGCTTCCTTTGTGCTCTTATGGTGGATTATCTTAGCATCTTTCTTTATCTTGGTATGGTCTTTTACTATTATGCTATCATTTTTTCAAGTCAAGGATTGTTATGCTAGGAGCTAGGTGGGAAGTATAAGGGAATACACCCCCACCATAGTCTTCATCATTTTATGCTTCATCTCATTGATTATACAAGGGTTTGCTAAGAGAAATATAAGGGCATACACCCTCTTAGCTTAATCCCTAGCTAGATAAACTTTCCTTGGGAAGTAAAAGGGTTTACACCCCCATGGAGGTAGCTTCTCTAACTCTTTATTTATTTGACTCCATTAACCCAATAGTAAAGACACTAGTCATATATTTTTTGCATTGGAGATATAAATTCATTGCCTTGGGAAGCACAAATTTTGATCTTTTGAAAGGTTTCATGCTTAAAGTTGGTTTGTCTCATTGAGAGGAGTCTTCCCCTACTAGGGCGTCCCCTTTCTCCCACTATTTCTTATTGTTGTTATAGAATTACACTTTCAGCCATTGGGGCTGCAGAAACTCTAACTCATTTGCTTGAATAACTCTCTTATTAGCCATTGGATTTTGCTCAAAGTTTGCACACTTATTCTCCTTGGTCCAACACACTTTTTGGAAAAGTTTGAGGGGATTTTAGTGGCTGATTTTCTTGTTGTAATACATTGAATTTTACAGCCATAAGAGTGATCTAATTTTTTGCAGACAAGTGTTTACAATAGCCTTATCTTTTATTGCTAGAATATTGGTTTTTCATCTTGAGTTGAGCTAGTCATTTACTAGTCTTTCTCTTGCATTTTCTACTTGATCTCTAGCATTTATTGAGCAGCTTATAGTACCATATTATTGTTGATATATACTATTATATATTGCTGAAAATTAGGGACAACAAGATAACTTGTTGATCCAACTAACATACATCATTGCAAAGTGTTTTTTCTTGTGTCTCGGGCAGGTATTTCATCATTTGCAGGTTACTCAACATACTTGACAACCCTTGGACCTTCCCAAGACTTCATTCCACACATTTCACTCCAATTAGAATTTACCTCTAGGGGCTTCACTTCCATTTCCCCCCATCTCCATCTCAATACCCCTAGGGTCACTGAGATCACCTCCCTAGAGTGACCTTGTCGCCCTTGAAGTGTGGGACCCACATCGAGGTGACATTGGGTGTAGGATTCTCAAGTTGTAGCACTTGCTTTGTGGTTGGGTCGGGATTTTCCCAACCTACAACTTGCGCTATAACAACGTCGACATCTCACCTCAATTTATGTAAATTTCATTATCCTTCTGTGCACATGGTAATATAGGCACTGGTGCAATTGCCTATTAGAGCACCATGGAATAATATTTATATGAGCATTGTTGATGCATAGAAAACAACACACATCCGTGCATACAGTAACAATAAAGCACCAACGTTTCATTATAAAATAAAATATGGTATTAGTGCATAATATTTTTAAGAGCATCGATGCTTTGTGATTGTGTGTGTGCATCGGTGTATGTTACTTAAAACACATTGGCGAGTGTTGCATAAGAATGCACCGGTGCATGTTAATTAAAACTCATCGATGCATTTTTTTACCAATAAAAGCATGGACAAGAAAACCTCCTCTACAACCTCTGCCCGCCCAAATTTTTTTAGTTATATGGAATGTCCATTAAAACCTACACTAAAAATTATGTTTGGAATAACAAAGGTTGTAGTAGAGGTTTTTTAAAAATGTTTCCAAATCTTGTAACGCTAAAAACCTCCGCTACAAGGTGTTCTCCTTGTAGTGCATCATCCTGGATGAATACCCACAACCTTCAGGCACAACATGGGATGAGTAGTGAGAAATGAAAGAGCCTGTGGATTGACCTGTGGAGGAAAATGTCCCACCTCATATTACTTGATGTCTAGATTGTTTATGTTTTTTTTGTTTATATGTTCAATCAGAGTATGTTAGTTCAAGTTATGATTTCCTTTTGCATATAGCTAGTTATTTATGGACAAATATGTAGTTGGTTAATTATGAACAACATGGGCAAGTAATTGCCAAGACCTAGTTTCCCTCAAGGAAGGATTCTACCAAAAACTCATGTAACTTTTTGTATATAATATTAATAGATCATTGTGTATTTAGCTCAATTTTTTTTTTATTTACATGAATTAAGGAGACAAGAGACATTGTAGTTGTCATAATTCAATATAGATTTTTCTTTTAAATCCAACTAAAAATTGAAACTTGATTTGGATATGTTATATTGAAATTTGATTTATTCATTTGAGTGATCTGTTTATTGAAGCCCAATCTCTACTGGGTTTATTAAGTAGTGGATTGGACCGATTCGAGAAACAAACTATTAATCACATAATAGATTCAGATCTATTGAGATGGTGATTAATTTAAGATGAGGCGATATGGATTTATATCTAAAAAGGAGGCAATATGATTTTATCCTTTATATTAAAGTCATAGATCTTATCTACATTGAGAAGGGGCCAATTATTAAGAACATATATTGTATTGCATGTTGTGAGCATATATTGTATTATATGTTATTTTCTATGTTTTTGAAGATAGTAATAATATCGACACATTATGAATTTTGTTTTTCTAATAAAAATAATCATTATTATTTTACAAAATTCAATTTATTAAAAAAGATTATTTTACAAAATTAAAAAAAAAAATCAAAATTTTTAAATCTCATTAAATAATTGATCAACTTATCTTACTTGTATTCTTATAATAATCAAACCTATCGGTAAATAAAATAAATATATATATATATATATATATATATAAAATGATTGGAGGCAACTTGTGAACTTTATCGCTTAGATCAATAAAAGTGAATGGTTTTGGTTATCTACTTAATTATAATGGGATTTACCGCATGAAAAGATGAAAAAGAAATATAGTTTGAAATAGCGAGCTCATCCCAATCATATTCAAGTTGTTAAAGTCGCCGGAACGATAGGCCATTCATAAGCCCTGCTCTTTAGGAAAGTACAAATTTCACTGTAATGTTTGAAATATAGGTAAAGTTACGTCATTCGTATATATATAATATATATATATCAAGTGGTTGGTTATGTCTACTATTTCCTACTTCACACGAATATTGAGTGGCCCACTTTAAAGGATAGGCGGTACTTATATTTTGACTTTACACGTGTAAAGAAAAATAATCACCCAAAATTTAATCGATTTCTCACATATCTGCACACTGGCTTCCACTTTTTATGTGTGAGATGCTCTCTGCTTTTGATTAAACTTTTAAGCAATAGATTTAAGTATCACTCCAAAGTTGACACTTTTACTTTAATTAATCCATATCATAAAATGCTTCATTATCTAAACGATTATCTCACTATTAATTTATTTGTTGAGATTGTACATTGTAAAATTTAATCAATTTATTAAGATTTATATTTATCCGATCAATTTCACCAATTTCATTTCTCGAATAATTTTCTTTGCCAAATTTTATTAATATTTTATAAAAAAATTAAATTATTAATTATAGTTTATCTAATAATTATTTTTTTAAAATAAAAATATTATATATTTATTATAAAATAGTATATAGTTTTCTAGAGTTTGAGTTGTCATGAGAGGAAATCAATCCAGTTCCAACCCAATTAAGAGTATGAGCAACCTTTTGGGATCAAAAAAAATATATAATAGTTGAAATTCAGAGGAGCTATAGTCTCTGTGAAAAAGCAGTATTATCAAAACTACATTGCTATTTGAAGTTAGATCTATAAAGCTAAAGGAAAAACTATTTAGAGAGCAGAAACCGCTACTAGCATGGAGATAAAACCTGGTCATCTGGAGAAGAGACTTTACTACTTGACGACAGAATAATAGGCATCTTCAAGTTGATAGTGTCCTGGGCAAAAATGTTTGACATAGACCTCTAGTGAGTTGGGCGAGCATGTAAAGCCACTAATTGTGAAATTCTCTGGTCCAATTGTTCAATTTTGTATTTCAAATCGACCACTTTACTGCGAGTCTCGAAAAGAAAGTGCAAATATTCTTCCTTTGAACCGAAATTGCTTAGAAAGTTGACATTGCTAGTCTCCGGCATAGAGTGAAGAGGACTAGAGGGACAATTTCTGACATTAATGACATCTAGGGCATCCAAAATGGAGTGTTATACCATGTTTGTCGACATCAATGCGGGGTCAGGTTGAGCATCAAATCCCAAGGACACACCTTCAACGTCGAACCATTCAACTCTACACCCCCAAATGAGAGTTGCCTCCTCCATGGATAAATCTTTGCTTGTTTATACCTTTGAGGTAGGTGAAGCCACAACTGCTCTCTCCAAAGCACTAACATAGAGCTCCATTCCTTTTGTTTGCTTGTTTGTCCACCAGCGAGAGCCACTACCCCTGCAAGAGAGACCTCATTCACAGATGTGCGACATGGTGCCTATAGGTATGCCAACAACCCATGAGAGGGAGAGCTTCAATCCTTTGAACCAGAGCCAATTGATACAAATGAAAATGTGAGCCAAGGGCGATCTTTCATTAAGAAAACAATCACCGACCTGCTCCAAGGTCATCTCAAGATTACATGGCGGTGGGTATAGAGTTATTTCCATAACGACTGGAGTATGCTAATTTCCCATCACTTTGACTATATCGTGAGCCAATTGCTTTGGTCGTGGTTATGGTAAATGCCCAAACCATGGAGGAGATATAAGGTGATCTTCACGTACCCTTATGGAGGCTCGAACCCCCAAATGGTCTGGCCTCGTCCCTCCCAATTATTATTCACGATGTCACACCCCATCCGGGGTTATTTAATAATTAATTTTTAAAACAATTGAGATTGCATATTTTATTAATATTTAATGTTGCATGGGAACCGCTCCCGGCATTTTTAACATCTAGTTCCCAAGCTCCTGAAGTTTTGGAAGCTTGGGAACTATTTAGGAACGTCCCCAATTGGCTAGGAACTCTTTTGGAAACTTGGGAGCTTTTTGGGAGCTTCAATATCAAAGAAATGGGAGCTTGGGAACCACCCTCCTAAAAAAATAGCTTTAAATTAGAATTATATTAAATTAAAATGTAAATATGTTTATTCCTTTATTACAAATACATAACTTCCTACAAATATTTTCATTATATTTATTCAAAATATCACTATAAAACTAAGACTAAATTAGTAAATATTATTTCAAAAATTAGTAAAGTAAAAAAACTTAATAATACTCACTTTATAGTTGTGGATATGAAAAACTTTTAATGCATTTATGTTTTCCTTCAAGCCCAAACTAAACATGAAAGTTGAATAAATCAATACCCTATCCATGACAAGCATTTCTTCCACTATGTAGTTGATATCAACCAACCAGATCATTGACTTTTATTGTATTTTCATATTAGAAGAGTAGTACTATTTTGTTTTTTTCAATAAAAAAATAAATAATGCTTCAACTTTACAAAGATGTTTAAAGTTTATATATGTAAAGTTTAATTTTAAAAAGATGTTAAAATTGTATATATGTATTTTCAATTTTGTTTCTCATTTTTTAATGAAATATTTGTGGATATTAAAGTTTCATTATTGTGTTAAATATATTCATATAACACGAATTAAATTAGTAATTTTAATATTGTAGTTGTTGCAATAGGAGAAACATTGTCCTCGATTCAACTTCAATTTTATTAAAATAAGATTTAAAATGTATCAATATCTCTATACATTGTAATCCAAAGTATTATTGTAATCTAAAATATTTTTTATATTTTTTTAATATATATTATTGCCGCTCCTAAATTCAACTTCCTTGTAAATTTGAGGGAAACTTTTACTCTGGACACTCTATCCACATTCCCAACTTTCGTTCCCACATTTAATATTTTATCAAAAAAATAAAATTATTAATTAATTATTTAAATTTATTTAATAATTAATTTTTAATTTTAATTTAATTTTGAAATGTTCCAATCAATTTCTTGAGTTTGTATATTATAAATAATTATTTCATTATTGAGATTTACCAATGTAAATGTTTTAGGTTTTTTAATCTTCTAATTTTTTTAATCGTAAACTTTGAAATATTTTTACAAGATTTTATTTATTAATATTTCATAAAAATTAAAAAAAAAAATTATTTGGCTTCTTTTTATATATATATATGGTAAAATCAGTTATTTGAAATTACATATTGTGAATATTTATTTAATCTATTTATATTATTATTTTTTTGGTATCTCATAGGTTTTGCTAAAATTTAAAAAATAAATGAACAAAATAAAATTAATAAAATTCATTATTTAATTATTTATTTCAATTAATGATTAATCCTTCATTGATATTGCAAATCTCCAATTAATTTCTACATAGCTTAGACTAAAACTATTTTCTCAAATTTTATTAATATTTCATAAATATCAAAATCATTAAGTAATTATTGATCTTCATTTATTAATTAATCTTTTACAAGTAAAAATTTGATTTTATTTTTTAATTAATCTTTGACCCGTTAAAATTATTAACTAATTATTAAGCTTCATTCAATAATTAGTCATATTAATTGTTTACCAATCTTTTATAAATTTAATATTTACAAATACTAAGAAATCTTCAAATAAAATCTTATCCTAAATTTAATATGAATGAAATATTAAATTTATTTGAATAATTTGAGTGGACCCAAAAATTCAGAAAAATGGTTTCCTAATTAAAGGTTATAGGTCTAAAATGATTATTATTATTATTATCATCATCCAATAAAATCAACTTTAATTTGTCTAAAAAAAATTTAAACTTTAATTTATCTAAATTTTTTTAAAACAAAGATGATATATTTTTAATATAAATTAAAAATGATATTTTTAATATAAATGAAATACTAAATTTATATATATAAAGTTTATTTGTATATATTTTTTTAAGTAAAATTTGTATAAAAAGCTTGATTGTTACAACAAAAGTTGTTCCCTAAAGTGTGAGTTGTCATTGCTTGAAACCAACTCCTCTCTAATTGATTGTTCATGGTTGTGCTAACTATAAGACCCTGAAAAAGATAGTGCCCAGTGACAGTTATTAACATAAGACATATACGAGATCACTAGATCCATACTTTGTCGATTGACCTCAAAACTAAAAACAATTATAAACATTAGACCCATATACAAAATTGTGAGACCATAACAAAAGGAAGATCTAGTGACCTTCAAGTTGTAGAAGGGAGTAGGATAGGCACACTTGCCTCCTCTGTCACAAGAAGAAACACGACTTTTTGAGTGAAGTTGAAAGGCATGGATGAGGATATACGTCTCTCTAGAAGCTCAATGTGAAATTTCAAATCAAATAACTCGCTATATAGCTCGAAGATCAATTGTTGAAGAGTGGAAAGGGCTCCAAGAATGTGTTGTGTATTCTCATCATTGTTGTCGCTTTGCGTTCCTGCATGTGATGGTGCCATAGAGTGTGTCGTTGAATTGTCCTCGTAGTGAACTTTGTGACTACTATCAGTAGGATTACTATAAATGTTGGGTGGTGGAATCTCGAACGAAGTCCAGCCCGAAAAGGACTTCGGGGCGTAGCCAAGAGAGGGCCCTTTCTATCAAACCACTCAATTTTGCATCCCCATCCTCCTGGGGTATGCCCACTTTCTTGTTGTTGATCCCTACTTGAATTACATGTTGGTGTCCTGGACCTCTTCCCATGAGAGTGCCTTTTATCCATGCTTTTTATCGTGGAGATGGGTCGACCCACATGGATGTGGGCACTCCTTCCTCGCTTCGGGCATCCCCTTTGGCTTGGCATTTGATGCTTAGAAATTGTGAGCTCTCTGAGATGAGAAGACCATACCCACTCCCGAAAACAAAATTCCCAGAATTTGAGTTCTCTCCCATAGCAGCTACGCTCCAGGTAGAGGCCCAAACTGAAATGTCATTGTGTTCAGGCCCTGTGCTGGTTTAAGTGCCTACTCCTTGCTTGTGTCATGGTCCTTATGAGGTCATTGAAGTTCTTGTTCCAGACATTAAGGTTGGCATCCTCCGTCATGCGAGCTTGCAGTCGTCCTCTGCTTCTGAAATCCTTCATCCACAATGAACTTTTCCTAAAATAACCTCGCCACCTCCCAACATGACCACCTAAGTCACCGGCACTGTAATCGAGGAGTCAGGTGTCCATAAGTTTTAATATGGGGTGTGGGCTCATGTATGCATTGAGTTGTATAACACCCCATTCGAGGTTATTTGTATATATTTTATTATATAAATATAAGGTAATTAAATTATTTAAACCAAATAAAAAAAAACAAATTCAATTTTATTTAAATAATAATATTTAAAATAACAATTAAAAGGTTTGA
>JZKD02S1846294.1:60785-70815 GCA_000966675.3 Picea glauca | reverse complement strand
ATATATTAATATTAATTTAGCTAACTTCTATTAATATTTTATAAAAAAATGTTATAAATATAGTATTTAATAACTTATTATGTAATAAAATAGAATATTGAAGTTTTCAAGAACATACATTTTAAGGGTATTTTGGGGTTCCATATGGAGCTATACATGATATAAGTCTATGTTACTATTTTTATGATTGTGAACATAAATGTTTATAATAGACATGATTGCTATATAATAGAAGATAAAAACCTATGAAACAACAAAAACCTAGAAAGACATGGTTAATTATCAGAGTCCAAGTCAATATTGATGAAGATTGGAGGTAAGTCATTCTCTCAATTGATTTTAGAAGCTTCTTTGGACGACATTGGATCCACATTGCCTAGCTCCTCTTCCTTAATTTTTCTAGGTTGTTCTTCAACCCATATCCTCACTTCTTACCTTAGACCCCAAAATTTCATGGATGAGATTGTCATATTTGTTTTTATCAATGTAGTCCAGTTTCCCTTCTAGTGGGTTCGATTTATTGAGGACCTCATTCTGTTGAGCACCTCCTATCTCTACTATCACGGCTATGAAAGGCTTGATATGCTAGTGAATTTCCACCATTTTCAAGAGTTTGACATCCTTGTTCCTTCAAAGTTTAGTGCTTCAAATCCCTTCCAAAATTTCCTCATAAACTTGCTTAGTGGGAGCCACACCTCTTTATTCTCTTACCATGTCCCCAATTGCCTCCACTACCCATTTGATATTCTCTGAAAGATTGTTGCCACTGCCTTTGTTGTTGCCTTAGCTTTGCATTTCCTTGGTTGGCCTCTACACCTATTGTCATTGCTTTCCCCATGCTCAATATTCCTTTTTCCTATCATCTTAGCCTATTATGTGTGTTCGAATGACCTCGGGAGGGGAGGACATGATACCCATAGGATGTGAGCTCAAGTCACAGCTCATCGAGCCCCCTTTGGATTATACAATAGAGCATCGCTACCCGTTAATGGATTTATCATAAGAACAATATGAATCCTAATAACAATTCCTACCCTATGTCTATGGTAAAGAGTAAGCCATATACTCATGTAACTATCACCATGTTCCTCATTGTTGCATGCATTAACTTGCTTGTTAAAATCATGATGTTATAGGTATTGAAATGAACCCATTGTAAGAGGTTAAACTCTAGATTGACCCCTGAAGAATACATCATTATGACGCCTAGAAAACACGTAATTATGGTCTCCATCATCCCTCATCCCTTCATGGTCCTTACACCAAGTATATGTCGCTTCCATAATCAAACACCTATTAGCCTCATGAATGTCCATCCCTATCACTCCATTTGAAAATGCTTAAAATATACTTTCACAACAAGGTATTACTCATTTTTTCCCCTCTCTTTTCATAAACACTTGGTCAAATTCAATCTTATACTTTTCTATCTCTTTTCTTACCGTATTTCTCAAAACTCTTATTAAACCAAGTCTTAATATTTTTCTCTTATTTTTTAAATTTACTTTAAACTTTTTTATTTTCTTTTTTATATAATCTTTCTCAAATTCATTTCATTATTACTAATAAATATTTAGATTAAATTAAATTATATATACAAATGGTAAATGCTTCCCTCCAATATTACAATGTAACATATTTAATTATATAAAAATCAATATCATTATAACTATTTAGGAAATTAAATATACCGTGGTCATAAATTGCAACACAATATCTCAATTATGTAAAAAACAAAAATTATTATGATTGCTTAAGAAGTTGAATATACCACAGCACAATGTCTCACTCCCCAATTAAATGTTACATTGATATACTGGAAAAATTAATTAATAGATATAAATTCAACTTTTTGAAATTATACAATTTAAATAAAACCAACTTATCCGATTATTAACGTACTCCTTACTCTTTAAAAATAATCCAATAGTGTGATTTAAAATAATTACTCCTCTCTCTTTAAAAAGTGATCCAATAAAGTGTGATTTAATAATATTCCACTTTGAGTGCTCTCACACGCTTAAAATTTAAAGAAAGCGATCCATCAAATTACAATTAAATAATTAAACTGAACGTGAACACGTTTATAGTCCAAATTCAAAGTCAGTAAACCTAAGAATTATAAGTTAGCCAAGTTTCCCACGCTTCATATCGAAAATTAATTCACTTAATTAAAAACTAAAAAAACGTCCTACCGTTCCGATTTTAAAATGCAAATGTTGGATGATGATGTGATGTCATAATCAAGATTGCTTCAGAGTTTGGATTTTGCGCCACTGGGTCCCCCATTAGCTATCCCAACCATTATCTATCATTTCCTTAATTTAGCTTATGTCAGAATCAAGTTTTCCTTGTTTGGTAGCGGGCCAGTCCACTACGCTTAAAGTACGTGCATTTGCTACATCCAAGATTACCCCCATCCGTTAACTGATCGGGGGCAGTATCTTTTACATTATTAAACCACACGACACTTACACAATTGAGATGTCGTTACAATAGTCTGCATCGTTTTGTGCAAAATATTCACAACTACGGAGAACGTATTTCTGTACTTGTACACAATTGAGATGTCGTTACAATAGTCTGCATCGTTTTGTGCAAAATATTCACAACTACGGAGAACGTATTTCTGTACTTGTAGACTTAATATACGTATCCGTATTCTCTATTGCAGGATGCTTGGAAGAATGAGCCATCGGAAGCCTGATTCAATTGGTATACTTATGCCCAACGCCGAATGAATGACATCTCAAGATTTCCGTAATGAATGGCCTTCAACTGTCCAGATCAAGCGGCAGGAGGGCTCAGCCAAACGTACAACCTAGATTTCCATACGCATCATTCCTTCATTTGAGGTTGAGGTTTTTTTCCGCCAGATTTCCCTTATAAATACTCTGCCATTGGTCCGGGAAGGAACACGGCGGACTTAAAAATGTTCCGTTGCGCTGCAAATTTAAATGTACTGGGAGCAGAAAGAGTGATTTGATTCGAAAATTTGCCGTTGAAGCTCACGAATTTCCAGGGTTAAATATTTCGTTTATTTTGGACGAATTTCAGGGAGTAACGGACTGGCTTAACAATTGTAAGTAACAGCTTCAGTGTTCTTCGGCAAGGTGTCAGTCTTTAAGAATTTAAAGCAAGAGTTGACGGATTTAGGACGCAAACTTTTAAAGATTGTATTTGGAGTGTCTGTCTTGTAATTTGAGGCCTGAGCAGACATATTTTCGTTTATAATGTTGTCCCGTTGCTCAAGATTGCTGTATATTTATTAATTTTGTGGCCAGGCACTCTACCAGTTGAACTGAGTTTCGAGTTTCTTGGCTTTGTTCTGGCGTGTGAGTTCTTGCTATTATTGCTCGTTAAACGCTGAAAAATGGAAGAAAAGTATGGAATTCTGAAGCATTGGATCACCTTCATGGTCATATGGTGCGCTGGAATTGGAATTGGTGCGCAGCAAGAGAACCAGACAGTGTTTCTTAATGTGGAAGCAGGACAGCCTGGCAGACAGATTCCTTCCACTCTGTTTGGAATATTTTTCGAGGTATGCCGTTCACTTCTGTAATTTTTACTTATTCAAAGAAATTCTTTTTGCACGATTTATTGAAAACCTGTACAAAGGATTTTCATAGCTGCTGAAAGTCAGTAGTATTTAGAATGAGTGTCATACAGATCAGAATCACTTCCTTAATGGAATAAAGTATGTCCTGCGGGAATTGATCAAAGGAAGGGCCACTGATTCCCGCATGGCTGAAGTGATCATTTAAAAACGAAAAGCAATTTAGTTTAACCAGAGGTAATCTGTCTTCTCAATGCCAGAATTTTCTAATAGTATGGAGCTAGGATCTGCAAATATATTGATCAAGATTTTGTGAGAGTTAAATTATTTGTGATAGAAGCTTTGTACAGGTTTCCTTTCTCTGCCTAAATAGGGAGCTTTTAATTTTTCTATGTTAAGGTGTCCTGTGATTTTCTGTCTTCAAGCATATGTAAACTTTGAGATGCGAGTTGATGGCTCGCATTTTCCGAGCAGTGGTCTGAACTCAATCTTTCTTTTTCCATGGAGGTCTGGATCAAAGCTCCGAACAAATCTTTAATTCCCTTTCGAAGGGGAGACTCTATTTCTTTCAGACCTTGTCTATATGGGCCCCTAGTGCATGTTTGTAAAAGCATAGAATCAGTAACTTACGTAGCCTTATATATATATATATATTTATTTATTTATTTTTTATTATTTTTTCTTTTATTTTATTTTTGGTTATTATTTATTTATTTTATTTTTTTCGAAGTATGTAGTAGTTTTTATAAGAATTTTTTTTTTCAATATTTTTAAATTTTATTTTATATTTTTTCATTTGTTTTTAAATTAAAAAAAAAATAGATTAATATTTCAACATCCATAAGTATATTTTAATATCTATTTTTTAAAGAAAAATATATACAAAATTATATATTCATATGTCAAAGGTATTTAAGAGTGCACTAAAACCACTTAATAAAACAATTATTCATATTTGTCTCTTTAATCATAACAATACAATTGTGGCAAGAATATTAAGTCTATCTCATCATAAAAACTATGAAAATCATATCATTTAAACTATAATCATAAAAGTAAAAGTGTCCTTTGTCTTAATCAAAATTATGTAATCGTATATAATTAAAGCCAATGTTCATGAGTATATTCAATTGTGTGCTCATCTTAGAGGATGGATCCATCTTTTGATAGTCCATCCACTATCATTTTCTTGTCTGTGTATATGTAACACAAAGATATATGTGAAATATGTATCAATAGAAGTTGCACATTCTCAAACAATGGCTATAAAGTGAAATTTCTTAATGTTGTTTCCTTGCACAATCATTGAATAACCATGAATGAGACACCATATATTTGAAGTTGTGATACACCAAATTCTTGGGACAACCTCAATAGTAATTTGAAAGCCATCTATTCATAATAATTATTAGTTTCCTAACCTATCCCAACTTTGAAAGAAATGCAATGATTTGAAGATAAATATAAAATCCTCTTGATCCTCCCTTAGGAGAGATTTCCTGTGGGGCACCATCAAAGTATGGTCAAAATACTTGTTGATTATCTCTTCTTTCAACTCATGAATGTTTTGTTTATCCTCAGTCCGTGGGTAAGCATTTAATATATTTAGTGCCTGAATAACACATTTAAAAAGTAAAGTCTTCTATCCTTCAAACAACTTCTGGTTCTTGGTTAACCAAACTCCTCAAGCTATGATAGGAGGAAGGATTTGATCTTCTATGTATCATTTTTTGTATACCATGATCTAAACATTTCTTTTATGTCTTCACCTTCCCAAGCAATTCTTAATCCAATCATTTTTCCCACCTCTTTCCATACATCTTTTTTATAAGAACATGTTGTAATTAAATGTACACTGGTTTCTTGTGTTTGTTGATGTTGAGATTTGTGTACCTTGGGAAGTGATCCCCTTGTGTTTGTGACTCTTTGTGTTTACACAAAGAGGGAAAGTATTACCCTTGTACCTTTACTTTAAGATCTAATTTCACTTTGACTTTATCACTTAAGTCATAAAGTGAAATTTGTCACTTAAGTCATATATTTGGGTAAGCATTTAATATATTTAGTGCCTGAATAACACATTTAAAAAGTAAAGTCTTCTTTCTTTCAAACAACTTCTGGTTCTTGGTTAACCAAACTCCTCAAGCTATGATAGGAGGAGGGATTTGATCTTCTTTGTATCATTTTTTGTATACCATGATCTAAACATTTCTTTTATGTCTTCACCTTCCCAAACAATTCTTAATCCAATCATTTTTTCCACCTCTTTCCATACATCTTTTTTACAAGAACATGTTGTAATTAAATGTACAATGGTTTCTTGTGTTTGTTGATATTGAGATTTGTGTACCTTGGGAAGTGATCCCCTTGTGTTTGTGACTCGTTGTGTTTACACAAAGAGGGAAAGTATTACCCTTGTACCTTTACTTTAAGATCTAATTTCACTTTGACTTTATCACTTAAGTCATAAAGTGAAATTTATCACTTAAGTCATAAAGTGACAATTAATTCACAAAGTGGGTGAATTAATAAACATAAAACAAACTATGGAAATTTGAGTAAAGTGGGTTTCTAAGTGAGATTTATGAGAAGTAATCTCACCCATTGACTAGACTTGGCTAGATCTAATCTAGTCCATTGATCTTCTAGGTTTGGCCTAAGGAGGCAAAAGGGTGAGGATGAGACTCTATTGTTCACTTGTGTTGTAGAGTGAAGGAGAGGAGAAGGGAGGCACACCATTGAGAGAGGATAAGTCATTGTTGAGTATGGAAACACTTGAGGAGGCACTTTGGTGAGAAGCTAGGGTGCATGAGCTAGAGTTTCTTCTTGCTTGGAGCATGTGCTAGAGGAGGGCACACCCATTTGATGAGGGGGCACAACTAGCTTTTGAGGGGCGCATTTGTTTGGAGCACACTTGTGGTTGAGGGCTTTGCTTGTGGTGAGCATTGGATCTTAGAGGGGCGCATCATCTGAGATAGAGGGTGCATGGATCCTTCCATCAAGCAAAGAAATATTCAAGGGCACAAGCATATCCTAACAGACACAAAGAGGAAAGGGCGCACAAGTCAAAAAGGGGTGCCACAGATCAGGAACTCTGAAGCAATCTGAGAAGGATTGATGTTGTAAAAGGTTCCATTGCTATATTTTCTCTTTGTAGCATTTTTCTTTGAGAAATCCACACACACACACACACACATATATATATCTCCAAACTGGTTTTCCCATGGGGGTTTTTCCAGGGTCATGTTGACCAAAAACATGTGTTCATTTGTCATGTGTGCTTAGTATTGCCTTGTAGTTGTTAAAGATCCTAGAGGGTATTGTTTGTTTTAAGGTTTATGCATGTGCTAACATTGGTCATCAAAACATTTGCAAGAGCACCCTTAAAAGAGCATGCAATCACAAAGTTAAAGGCAGATTTTCAAGGGTAGAAAATCAGATTTAGTGGTTGTCATAAAACAATAGTGAAACAGTTTGAAGACCTTGAACGGTGGGCTCAACAAGAGGTCATATGGCATATCTGTTGAGTATCCTTTAGTACCTCGAAAAATATTCAGTTGACACAAGCTGCACCAACTAGATCCATTGAAGTTTTTATTTTGTAGCACCTCCTAGGTGGGAGCCTTTTTGTTTAAAATCAACCACATTAAAATTTTGTTTTTTTAAGGGCATCTTAATTTCTAGATGGTTCTCCACCACCATACATGTTGAACCTCCCTTCCTTCCTTAGCAAGATCTTTGTAACCTATTATGGGGCACACAGTTTGTAGTTGGATTAAGTGACCATACCAACTAGTCATCATCTTTTTGTATTTTGACATTACCGTCTTTTAATGCATCTATACATCTATATATCTCTTCCATGTCTCAACATATTCTTCCCCCAACCCAATCTCCTCCAAGTTAGCCAATGTTGTTGCCAATTTGTAAACCTCTCCTAGTTCACCATCTATCTCAAAATATAATATCCTTTACCTATTATAACCTGAATCATCCAAGGAAGTAATATGTGCATTCCCTTGCTGCCTACCCATGGATCAAGACCAATTTGTACTTTGTCTCCTTCACCAATTTTCCAACCAAATGAAAAGTCGAGTTAACATCTTTCTAGATTATCGAGGCCTTATGTACTTGTTTCACTGGATTCCTTACCCAATCCTCTACAGATGCAGGAGCAATGTTCTTGGATCTTATTACTTGAACTCACAACCGTTTTTCCTTGAATTAATCTCCAAACATTTTTTGTTGCAGGTGCCTTGAAGAAGAGAAAGCAATTTTTTAGACCTCAACCTCCTTTTGTTAAAGCCATCTTTTTTATGAAGCCATAACAAGCCCTTTCTTCTTTTGATCATCTGACCATATAAATGTGTAACATAGTCTTCTGATAACTTCCACAACATCTTTCAGAACTCAGGGAAACAATATCTAGTAATACTTTAATATCGTCTTATAAACCACCAAAAAATTATTATATGTAATCAAGTTTGGTAAATATAGATCTTAAGATTTATATAAAAAAAAATTGTAAATATAAATCTTAAGATTTATGTCAATTTTTTTTCCATACTTAGTTCAATTTTTTTCAACTTCGAATTTTATTTATTTATTTTATATTCACATATATACTAAGTACGATACCTTTAAAATTTGGAGATATTAAAATGGGTTTCATAACATAAATATCTTTCTATTTATATCTATATCTTAATTATTATTATTTTTTAAATAAAAAAGGGATGTTTCCTTATTAATGCACTGTCACTATACAAAACTGATATATGTCACATGCTTGCCACCTGTTCCGCCAAACTTGTGGAAACTGAAACAGGGGGCAACCATTTGTTCTTTCGGCCAAAAATATCAATTGCCACTTGTTCCGCCATTTAGTTGGAAACGTGGCAGTTGGTAGTGTTGATAGTTATGTCTGGACATACTATAAAAAATTGATAATTCAAACTAGGGAAAAAATTAAATAGAGAACCAGACTAGGTAGACAAGAACAAAACTTCATTTCCATGCAAGCGAGACGCAGAGGATTGTGCAACATTAAACATTAGAAGGGCTATGAGAACAGTGAAACCTAACATCCAGAGAGCCGTTATGAACGGTGCCATCACTAGGTATGAGTGCGAAGCGCCGCGCGCATGTCGTGCACCTCTTCTTGACTAGCGCGTTCAAGAAGGCGTCGAACAACATGTCGATTCGACTGCTAATGAGGGTATGCCTGTGGAGCCGCTCCATCATGTAGCCCCTCATTTCAAAAATGAGCTCCAACTGCTCCGAGTTGAAGAGACTGGGTGGATTCTGGTTGCAATCCGCATCTTGGTTCAGTGGTGGGGGCTCAGTCGGGCAGTTCGTTGTGGGGAGTTCCTCTTGGACAATACAAGTGGTGTCGTCCATGGCCGTTGCTGGATCTATAGCTGCAATGCTGGTTCTGGGGCTGTCGTGGGCATTCAAGACTATGTAGAGGAGGGACTCTGGTGGAACCTCAATTGGTTCCTTCGGGAATTCCTCCTCCACAAAAGCCATTGGAGGCGTATGTCGCTTCGTGGTTAGCTGTGTCTGGGCTAAGGATAAATCCCTCTCCAAATTGCTCAGGCGTCTTTGCCTTGGAACACGTTAGTACCAGGAGGGTCCCCGCCTGGGTTTTCCTCTCCCTCTCCCTCTCGGTATGGTAGAACCTGAAGGCTGGAGAAGTATGAGAATGAGGCTAGAGAAGTCCAATAGGACCAGAGCCAAATCCCCGAGCAGAGCGAAGAGACAAAGCACATAGGCAAAATGGTTAATGCCATGGTTGAGCTCAAGAATTATCCAAGCGGCTGATAAGATCGTGCAACCTCCCCCCGTACCCAATGTCACCCCCCTGCAATTAATCAGTGAATGCGCCATTAATCCTGCGTCGGGGAGTTGTCATCCCTCCCTCTGTAACTGTTTATGGTTGTCCTCCATCTGAGAATGGGCTTTGGGGTGGCGACTGACCATATTTATGGAAAATTCTACATTAAAACTACATAGCCTCCCCTAAACTATGTGTCACTCCATCCGATGATCTATATCTTAATTATGAAAACATACAACTTCACTAATTATGTTGTTATACTTTTTATAACTTTCCCAATAAAGAAATTCATTTATGAATAGGGAAGTGACGATCTCTTTGATATTGCCAACATATCCTATTGCAATGATACTATACTGCGAACAAAAGCCCACCTTTTAATCATAATGACTGGACTTCAGGTTTGCAACTTCAAACAATCTTATGCTATATTACACCTCACATTATTATTTTTTAATAATATGTTTTAAAATAAATGAAGTATGTGAATGATAATTAGAATGTGGGTGGTAGAGCCACCGCACAAGTAGATGTTGAAATTTAGAAAATTAAATAGTTTATTTTAACATACAAAATTGCCCTTTAAACTTATTAAAATGTATGTTTTGAAATTTAATAGTTTATCTTAACCTACA